>JAAMPD010002246.1:0-16323 GCA_025266255.1 Trissolcus basalis
AAAAAAAAAAAAAAAAAAAAAAACAAAAAAGAAAAATAAGTTACAACTGAATTCTTACTATATTTGCATCATGAACGAGAGATAACTCCCCAGAACATTTTAGCTCAGAGAAATAACGACTGAAATTAACATTGATACTCTCAACAAGAGATTGTACTTCTGGATACCACTTATCACGTAACTCAGTCATTTTTCCTGTGTACTTGGTCTTTTCCTCGCCTTTTTTCTGGAGCAAAACTTTTGTTTCTTCTATTATTTTAACAGTTCTCTCATAAGTATCTAAAATCTAAAAACAAATTTCATTCAATTTTTAGTACAAAATTCAAATTAATTTTCTATGATCATTTTCTATTCAAGTTAACAAAAATAAAAACCCGTATACCTGCTCGCCATTATTGTCTCTCCCCATGCAAAACAGCTTAGCATTAAACTCGGCCAATGAATTTTCAATTTCAGGCAAGCTTGGTGGAAGTTTATTGAAAGCAGATTCAAGTTCTTTGAATTGCGGGTCACTAGGGGTCAGACCATCAGTCGACTCTTTCGCAATTTTTAGAAGTTTTTCAACCGAATTTTTCAAAGGTTTAAGCTCGCTGTCAAGCTGTCTATACGTTCGTTTTGCCGAGTCAAGTTTGCATCTCAAATCTTCCGAGTCGTTTTTCGCGTCTGCCAGTTTGCGCTGTTGGATTTTTAGAGACAGCCGGCCAATCTCATTAACTACGCTGCACTTGTAGATCTCTTCCATCAATGTGTTTATCTGTTTGTAAACAGCCATGCTTTCAAGCAAGAAATCCTGCAAAATTCAAAACTTAACAAATGTCTGCTAATTATGAAGAAAGTAAAAACAAAATTAATATTAAATACTTTAATGTTTTTCTTGAACATCTCATTGATTTCATCAATACTTTTCGTTTCGTTCTTCAACTTGTCTAATTTGTTTTGCATCCTTTCCAGTCTCAATTCCAAATCTTTCAGTTGTCCAATGCTCTGCGACTTTTTAGTTTTGGCATCTCGAAGACTGTTCAGATGTTTATTAGCCTCATCAATGCGCTCATTGATGGACCGAATATCGTTTGTGATTGAAACTTTCTGTTGTTCTAAACTGGACAATCTATAACAAACACACAATCAATTGAAATACACTCTAATTCTAATAAATAAATGCATATACGATTATCAAATTGTGTACCTCTCTTTGATACCATTAAGCAACTCAGTCTCGACCGTGATGCTCAGCAAATTATTTGAAATGATGTTGTCGCTGCTGGTGGATTTGGCACCGGTATATTTCGATATCGAAACCTGATATCTATTTGTTCCTAAAATCAAAAACTCAAATGAAAAACCAAAAACTATATTTGATTACATATGAAAATGAAAGTCCTACCGCTGAAGAACAAGCTGATTTCTTTGGGAACTCGGGAGAAATATCTATCTACGTAATCTGTCGTTCCAAAAGGGATGTTATGAATGTTATACATCGTGACCAAGTATTTCATTATCGTCGTAGGCGCTTCAACCAAAGAGATCAGATAATTTTCAAATCCATACTGTTTTATGTCCTCCAATGGGACGACAGGATGCATGTTGACATTCTTGTCCGGGTCTGAATGCACAACGTTGACTTGAAGTTTCTGTTCTTTTCTCAGATAATACACGAGATCGTTCATATCTTTTTTGTCTTCGCAAACAAAGGCTACGAGATCACGCTGAGGGATCACGTTTTCCAACAATCTGGCGTGGTTTTTGTTGTTGATATTGATGTTCAACATTATCGGATCGTGAACAGTTGAAGAAAACTTGTCTCGGTTTTGTTCTAACCACTGAACAGCTCTGTAGGCATCTTCACTCTTACGTTTCAGCAATTCTAATCGTTTTGCTTTAACGTTTTCAATTCTGAGCATCTGACTTTTTTGCACTGAAAAAGTAAAAAACAATTTTCAGTATACAAAAAATTCCAATACTAATGAGTATTATTAAACAATCCTTACTCTGAATTTCTCGGTTAATATTATCATCCTGATGACGAAGATTGGTAGCTTGGTTTGCTAAAGTGGCAGATTCTTTTCGTTTGGTATCGATTTCCATCAAGAGACTCTTCAGGCTCTCCTCAATCTCGGCCACTGAAATATTCATTGAAATTAATAAAGAACCTACGTCGGACAGAAATAATTAAATAATTAAAATAATTGACATTTACCAGTTCCAAATTCAGAGATGAAGTTTTGCAAATCGTTCTTGATTTTCTCAGTCTGCTGTTGGGTCAGCTGAATTTCTTGGTCACGTCGATTCTCGGTCTCCAATCTTTGCCGCCAACTTTCTTCTGTGTCAATCACTTGATCGTCCAAAGCAGTGATTTTGTTCTGAAGACTACTGATCTTGTTTCCTTTTGCTATTATTTCTCTCAGCTAATTAATAAAAAAAAAAAACAATGACAAATTAATTAACCAACTCAAATTAAACAAACAATCTCTCTTAATACATTTTTACTTTTCAATTTAATAATTAAAATTAAACTTTACTTGAATAGAGTCTTGGCTGCGGAGTTTGTCTACAGTTGCCTGCAGTTTTCTGATATTTTCCTCAATCGGTTTCATCTCCTTTTCCAATTTCCTAATCTCTTTTTCACATTCATCCCTTTCTTTTTTAGCCTAAAAAGGAAAACAAACAAATTTTCATCTCAAAAACAAAATGACAATCAAAATTTCACATTTACAATTGATAACAAACCCGCAAAAGGTCATTCCTCTTATAATCATAGAGCATCCAAGCTTTTTTCTGTGACAAATGTTTGACCTTCTTCTGCAGTTTTTGCTTCTCCTTGATGTTGCCAACAATTTCCTTCAGATTATCATGTTTTGCCTGTTCCTGGTTCAAAGTATTGTTCTTCGTGGTAATAAGAGCCTCGATGTCCTTGTGCTTGCTTCTCAGTTCCTTCAATTTTGCCAACGTCTCTAACATTTTCGGGTCGCTGGCAGATCTCAGAGTCTCAATGAGCAAATTCTCTGGCGATAGGTTGGAAAACTCCTGCACCTTTTCCTGTGGCAAAAACTGACACAGGTTGTCCATCTGGATATTGAGGCTTTTGATCAGCTCGTCGACTGCTTTGTGCGACGTAACTTTGCCGTCCACCTGCCATGTGGTGCAGTTCTGTCGATCGAAACTTCTGCATATCGTTTTGGATGTGCCCTCGATCTGGAGGGTGATCTCGATTTTTCCTTGTCTTTGCCAGTTTTGACATAGTCACCAACATCTGTTGCTCGGCCGATGATACTCAGCTTTCCACCCAAACCAATCACAATGGCGCAAACGATTGTCGATTTTCCCGTACCATTTGGTCCAATGATAACGTTCAAAAAACGTCCAGGTCTTATCACTGCCTTGTCATAGGTCCTACAAAATACATTTTTCAAATATACAAATTTTTCTTTAAATAATCCAAAACATCTAAACTCAAGATCTTTCATAAACAAACGAAAAAAATACATAAACAGAAAACGAAAAAACTAGTACAAAAATATTGAGAGTTAAATGTTGGGCAAATATTTCTCGTATCATTTGTCATTTCAATTATCCAATCATGTATAACCTAAAATGTAATAAAGATCTTGAAAATTAATAAACTTTCGTTTATTAGTATTTTGCAATGAATCGTTGAAAAATACAAAAGTAAACAAACACAATCTTATCAGTGTCGTCCATAAAAACATCAACACCAGGTTAGAAGAATTCGCACAAAACTTACACAAAATTCTCGACGTAGATCTTCGTAATGATTCCGGATTCCATTGTCTTGGTTTTGACAAACAAAACAGTTTAAAATGAAACCGGATCCGTTATTCCCGAGGATGTCCTTTGTCGTTGGCATTTATTCACATTCGCGGTCTTTGGATATTTGCTGTTTGCGCAAGACAAGAGACAAGTTCATACAAGTCTGCTAGTCGACTGTCTTTTTTTTTTCTCTCTCAAAAAATCTGATCACGTGAATGACAGTGAATGATTGGCAGCCCTGATCATGGAAACATTTAAAAAACAATTAAAAAACAATCAATAAAAAAACACAATTTTTTATTCCAAACAACATTTCAATTTATAAACAAAAACCACTGTTATTATAATTTTTTTTACCATAAAATAGAAGAAAATAATTGTTTACAATTGTATATTATTAAAAAAATTAATAGTTGGTGAAATACGATGATTTGTTTATTTACGAAAATGTGATGTTAAATAAATGAGACCGGTGGGAGTTAATTTGCATAAATTTGAATTTGGAAGTTGGAGGTGAGGGCGCCACATGAGCGGGTGGAAAAAAAGGTGCATCTCGTTGGCATCACTGGACGTGACCCACGCTAACCGCCATCTTTGCTTATCGTATAAACAGTTCGACCGGGTTGAGCGCGGAATCTCGTGTAAAAAGTGTGATTCTCGAGTGTTTGTGAGTGATAAGCGACAATTAAAATGTCCGACACAAAGACGGAAAATAAGACGGAGAATAATATGGAGGAAACGGTGAAGGTGAGCGCGATGATGCTGTGAAAAAACGTCCGTCAAGCCGAGTTTTCATGCCGCTGGTGGTGTGCCGTGCGGCGCGTCGCCAGGAGCCCGCTCTCGAAAATTCGCCGCCGCCATTGCTCAGCGATCGCCGGTTCGGCTGCGCGTAATCGCGCCATCACTGCAACATCTTCTGCAGCGCAATGTCGGCGGCGGCCGGGCGGGAAAAATGTCCGCCCGCCAAAAAGCCCGGAGACCCCGTGGCACGCGCGCGCGCAACCCTCCCTCTCGAAACTCACGTCATTTGTTTAAACAAGCGTACAAAAATCAACAAATTCACTTAGCTCGCGGGTGCCCGATTCTGGCGCCAACTTTGCGACCACGTTCGGGCTTATCAAATTTCGTCACTTCCATTGCGCAAGCACGCTTATCGGTTTTTTTTTCGTCCCCTTGCAATGTTTTGATCCGCCCACGCAGTAAATAAAAAACATAACCTACAAATTGTCCATCCATTTTTTGTTTCATCGTTTTACAAAAGGCGCGCTCATTTCAGTTGCCAATCAATTCATCCTGGCTTGTAATCAATTTTTTATTAATTTCTTTTTCTCTCCCCCGGCAGGACCAAGTCGATAAACCAGCGGCCAAAACCAAACGCAGTCAGGGCAGGAAACTGACGTCCTCGGAGAGGGCGACGCAGGAGAGCAAAGACATCACGAAGGTGAGTGGCGGGAAAAAAAAGACGGGCACCAAGGTTGGCCCGCCGAGTTCGGCTTCGTTGTCTTTTTACGGTTGCTATAACGCAAGCCCCGCCAATCTCGCATCTGTTATCGCCGGGTGCAAGGAGGGAGGGGGGCGTCGTGTCACTTCGGCCGGCGCGCAGCGTTCAATCGGCTGCGCGCCGGTGGGGGACTCTGTCCAATTGACGCAATGGCGCCTTTTATGAATGACGCGGGAACGCGGGTCGTTCCTTTTTTTTACACTATCAAAATGCAAATCGTGATTAGGCCAATCTTGCTGTCAAGATACCTTTCAATCAACCGTAAAAACTCTATTTCCTAAACTCTTATTCTTGTTTTTGTAAAGCCTTAAAAATAACTTGAAGTTGAATGAATACAATTTGATTTTTTATTTGTTTTGTATTCATTAGTACACGTTTTTAATCAATATTATGAGACTAATAATGAATTTGGTTTTCAGGGCTTGACTCCGACCGATGGAGAAGTTGAAGGTCGAAGACGCACACGCAGTTCCGCGCGGGGTCTCGCTCCACCGACACCTGCACCATCACCTCCGAAAAAAGAGAAACGCGAGCCAGCCACGAAAACGGGCGGACGTGGACGAGGGCGTCCCAAACGACAGGAAAAAGTCAACGACGTGAATGACGAGGAGGTGAACAACAAAAATGACAAAAGCGAGGTCGAACCGATGAAGGTCGATGGCGAAGAGGAAAAGGAGAAGAATGAAAAAGAGACGAAGAACGCTGAGAGTGAGAACAAAAGTGCGGACGAAGACGAGAAGGACGGCTCCGTAGACGGCAAGGCGAACTCAAACAACGAGAAGGAGGACGAGGTGGACAATGCCACGGATAACGCCAAGCCCGAGGAGAAGAAGGAGAACAACTCCGAGAACTCGGAGACGAGTAAAGACGCGACAGACGACGCTGCGACGCCCGCGGAAACGAAGGCGACACCTCCGCCTGGCGACCAGAACTCCTCCAACGTCGGGGCAGCCAAGGAAAACAAAGAATAACCGGGTCGTAGCGTCACCCAACTGCGACACCACGATCAATGTTTCCTACGTTAATAACGAGATCTTTCTCTTTTACCTGGGCGGATGACAGTTCAACTTTTCAATTATTTTTTTTTATATTCTTGAAGTATATATATTGAAAATAAGACAAAAGAATGATTCTTTGTTAACTCCAACTGATTTTTGGGGTTCTCGATTGTTCGGAATAATAAAACAAAAATTAGCAATTCTAGATAGAGTAAGATAACATAAGTAGTTGGTTCAAGCGCTGCACGACTTCAAAATGATTGTCGGTGATTTTGTTTGAGTTAATTTGAAGGTTAATCTCGATTTGATTTGACTTCGTGTATCAACGTACTTTTTGAATTGAACGTTACAAAATTGTCGATAATCCTAACACGCGTTCAGCGATTGAATCGTTTTTGATCGAGTTAGAGTGATGAGAGTGCTGGCCATGTTGGGAAATAAACACCTTTTTTGAACAGTTCTTAAAATTATAGTTTTCTAACAAATTTCTTTCACTATTCTTTCTTTGTATTGTCTCTTATACCGATTGTACATAGTTGTACGTTAAGATTGTCCGTCTCTTTGGATCAGCAGAGTACGAATCTTCTTCGAATGATTTTCGCTGATTTAGTGTTTTCAATTGTGTTTGTCTAACCTCACTGGTCCAGTGAATGATTTTTTTTATCTCAGAAGACACTAACTCCGTGATAAGCGGAAGAAAAAGAAATCATAGTTCAAATGACTCTTCTGATCCAGATTCCCTTCGTCTTCATGTCCCCCAATTTGAATGTGCCAGCTATATATTTGTATAAAAAAGAAAGAAGTCTTTTTTTAAAAAATCCAAAATTACCAAAGTGAATAAATAATAAAACGATTGTTTGTTTCAGTTTCAAATGAGTTTTGACTTTTATTTTTGACATGCATGCCAAACAGCCGTACACGGTCCTGTGACTCCGGATCAAACGGGAACCCCAACGCACATTTGTTTTCGTGAAATCAGAAAGAACAAAAAAAAAAAAAGACAAAAAGTCGAGATCGATCAGAACTTCGATTTTTTGTAAAGAGCAAAGATATAGATACCTTGTTCATGTACAATGATAATATTATTGTAAAATATATTTAACATAGAAAAGAAGGGAAGAAAAATTGGAGGGAAAGAGGGAAGAAAGTGTGCTGTGAAAGAGTGCTGGGGATGCGTGTATGCGTGAGAGAAGATGCATGTTTTGTAATCGGAAAACGTTACGAGCCAAGTTTTCTTTGATGCGAGACATTGTTTTGGTTGTAAGAGCTTTTCAATCATGAATTCTTTTCACGTGCGAGTCAAACATAGAGCGTCAACAGTTAAATTTCCTTTTGCCTCTCTTCGTTTGTTTTCTTATAAGTGTGTCAGGAGTGGTAAAAGTGAGGAACACTTAAAGATGTTCTTTCGAAAGATAACTGATTATAAGGGGGGGATCCGATTAATATATGAATATATATGTTATATATAAATATAAATAGATGATTATGATAGGATGTATGTAAGACTTGCTAATGCGTTTAAGACAAATAAAAACAAAGCAATTGTCCGACTTGATGATACGAGTTCTTCAAAATTCTGTTCTGTACCACGAGCCAACGGCTTTTTTCCTCTCGCAAATTTATCTTCCGACCAAGACCTATTGAAAACTTAAAAAAAAAAAAAAAATAGAAAAAAACTGTGATCTGGCGTTTTCAAGAGTGAGAGCGAACACTTTGAAACCAAGCTTGTAACTTGCACTCTGGTTTCAAATTCGCATACCTTTTTGTAATTTTAAGTTGTTGATGTTTGTAAATTAGTGGTACTGGTCAGTTGCGAATCCGAGTGTTTCCTTCTCTGGTAGTTTGTCCTGAAATTGAGTCTTTCATGATGGTGGGAAAAAATTGTGCTTCTACATCTTCGGTTCATAATCAAGTCTTGAACATCACTTTTGTTGTCAAATAGATGAATAAAGTTAGAAGATATTCATGTATGAGCAAATCGTTAGTGTAATTGTACTTCTATCGATAGCATCCATAACGATTTAATGTAAGAAAGTATCAGATTATAGCTCTGGCAAGAATGCAATTATGATAAAAGTATTTTTGTAATTGATGTTCAACGTAATTTGACGCTATATCAGAAAATCTAGTAGGGAGCGTTATAAAAGAAAACCCCCATTGCCAATCAATTAGAGAATCAAATTCATCCAAGTTGTATAAATTTAGAAATATTGTTTTATCTCCTTTCTTTCTTTTTTTTCAATTGTCTTTTTACTTTCGCAAGTAAACTTGTAGTCGTCAAATATTTGTTGTCACTCTTAGTGTAAAATGATTTTTCATGATCTATGAACATTGTAAATATTAAGCTAACAACCTTTTCCACCTAACATTTATCAAACTGCAGAATACAAATTAAGAACTATCTCAAAATATTTAGAACTTTTGGATATAGTGAACGGTAAACAAATTCAATGTTTCCACGTGTGGTTTAGAACTTAGACATTAGTTCCGAACAGTGACTATAAAAACGTAAACCCTAATTGCCCAAAGAGAAAATATAAAAAGAGAGCGCAGGTGAGCAGCCTGTTCCCTCGCTCATTCAAGTCATTGTAGTAGCCATACCTGTTCGGGTGATTAGACTTTATTATTTTTAGAGTCATTGCATGCGCATAGGGACGATCCAATAGAAACAAAATATGAAACGTACATTGCAGTGATCTAAGAAGTCGGTCGCCGGTTATTTTCCATGACGACTGACTTCGCCATGAGAAGCATCGAAGGTTCATTTCTTTCAAGACGTGTGAAACCATGAAACGTTTTCTAATGCGTAAAATTCTATTTTGTTTCTCCAAACGACGATTTGTAATAAAATTGCTTTGATCAATAAAGTATATTTAAAAAACATAAAAACCCATTTCTTTTCGATAATCATGATGGAGCACAATAAAAAACAAGACTTGTTCAATTCTTCACTAATTTTTACTTCTAACGGTTTCACGTTTACATGTGATCCATCAAATTATTAAGTTGCACAATAACTGGAAAGCTCGTCGATGGTGCACGGCTTGGCACAACACTCGTCATGAACACCGCGCACTTGTCTTCGAAATTTGTTCCCACGAAATCGTCCCATCATCGTTTTAGCAACTACTCGTGAGGTGAATGGAAACGAATTCTCGTAATCTGAATCGATCATCTCTGAAGGCAAATGAAAAAGACAAAAGAAACATTATTAAAACCAACATCACAAACATCTACCACAAAAAGAATTAATTTTACGAAACTCTTCTCGTTTTCATACCTTGATTTCTTTTATCGAACATGGAATTGTAAACGCCGTTGCACAGCAGGTGCAACGCATTGGCCAAATTTTTGCCACAATATTTGTTCATTGTGTTGCTCGGTCTCTTGCGAACAAACTGATAGACACTATGTTGTGAAGATATTTCGCAAACAATCACAACAGCCAGGAGCGAAAAAAGCAGCCCCGAGGCTTGTGTGCGAGACATTTGTAAGAACAAAATATCAACCGAAACAAAAGCAAAGAAAAAACTATCCTGCGCGTATCAGCGGATCTTCGCCTTCGATATTCATTAATCTTGCAAATGTTGTTTATGGAAACAGAGTTAACTTTGCTCTGACGAAGGTGCACTTTGTATGGTAATGAGATTGTTGTCCCCGTTTTATATATACCTCGAGCGTACGTTCAATTTTACTCGATTAGACGTGCCCAATGAACATTTTAGTTGAAAAGACGTCACGCTGATAAACTTTTGGTCCAGTTACTGTGGAATCCTTGCTCGACGAAATTCAGTCGAGTTTACAATTTGACAATTAACAAAAACAAGTATAATTTAACATTTATTTTAAGTCTAATTTTGTACAAGGTTCTCGATGTTTAGACAAATCTTGAAGCGATGGCTAACAGTTTTGTGTAATCTGCTCCTTTGGAAAAGGTTTTGTTTTTGAGAATGGTCCTGAGGATGTGGGGAATGGGCACATGAATCCTCGTTCCCAGAGGGGTCCCGTTGTCGTCGATCAACACCAAATTGTTGCTGTCGAATTTCGGCACTCTTGGCTTCTGATGTTTTTCAATCCAACTAGGATACCTTTTTTCTTCTGTCCTCTTATTGCTACCATTACTTTATCACCTGAAAATACGTTTTATTATTATGAATTAATTCATTAAATTTATCTTTTCATTAGAGATTGATTAAATTACTGAACAGCAAAGAATAAATAAATGTTTTGCAACGTACCAATTTGTCCAACGCCTTTTTTATTATAAATATGAATACACCGCGGAGGTTTTCCTATCATCATAGCCTCTTTTCCAATTTCGCTGTTATCCACAACCCTGAGTCGACTCAGTTTAATTATCTGATTCTGCACCGCTGAGGTTTGGAACCCTCTAGTGCAAATTTTCATCAGCGAACCAAAAACCATCTTCCTGAAACAAATTAAATCCTGTCAACATTTAGTATCATCAAAAGAATAAAACTGCAATCAAATAATTAAACTCATAAATTTGAAAATTACCTTGTATAATAAGTTATCTGTTTTTCCTCATGAAAATAAAAAAAATTGTTGAGATAATTTAACAAGTTTGAGGTTATGTTTACTGATACCAACTGTTATTGGTTTCATGTCAAACTTCAAGTAGTTCAGATTCTGAAGCTAGCAGCAGTTTGACTACTCGGTAACATCAAAAACTCCACGTGTTTTGACGTATTTTCTTGCTCTGACAAAACAAAGGATTATAATTTTTAAATTCTAATTCAATTAAAATGTCTACCGAGAAGAGCCAAGTAGATATCGGAGTTTTGGAGCCCTGCGAATCGTGGAGATTGAAAAGCAGATTTTTTCCGAGTAAGGTGGGAGGAAAACCGGCTTGGTTGGATTTGAAAAACATCCCTTCCTATGACCAGTTGAAATGTAAACACTGCGGATCACCGTGCATATTTTTGTGCCAAATTTATGCACCTTTTGAAGAAAACGAGAGTGCATTTCACAGAACAATATTTGTTTTCATCTGTCGGAATTCTAAATGTTACAAATTAAATGATAATGGAAATGTCAAAGTTTTTCGGTCGCAGTTAGAACGTTTCAATAAATTTTATCCCTCTGATCCTCCCGAGGAGAATGAAAATTGGAGACCAGATATTGGTAACGAAATTTTTATTACATATAATCTGATAAATAAATTTTTTTTAGTTGAAATTCAATTGAAACTGAATTATTTCAAAATGTTGTTATTTTTTCAGATGTTGAGAAATGGAAAAAAACGTGTAAAGTTTGTGGGATTAAAGCTCCAGGTCGCTGTAAAGGTTGTAAACAAGTGTGTTACTGTTGCCGAGAACATCAAAAAATAGACTGGAAGGAAAAACATAAAATCGAATGTGAATCTGGTATATTTACTGAATCTTGTTCGTTGATTTTCCCAGAATATGAGATCATCATTGGTAATGAAGATGATGATCAAAACAGTTTAGAGAAAAATAGAAGAAGAAGAAGTGAAGAAGTATGAAAGTCTTCTTGCATCGGGCCAAGCTGGGACGTTGCAAGACGAAAAAGATGTCGATGAAGATTTGCTAAAAATGGCTAACGAAACTGAAGACAAAACTTTCGAGAAATTTAAACTCCATGTTGAAAAATGTCCAGATCAAATTTTAAGGTACAAAAATTGAAAATCAAATTTGTATTTCATTTTCAAGATTTGAATTTAGAAATTATTAGTGAATTGTTTTAACAAAACTTTATTTATTAATTGAAATTTCTTTTAGATATGATCGTGGTGGTAATCCATTATATATCTCGCCAGATAACAAGCCAACCAACATTCCGAACTGCAGTGAATGTGGAGGAGAAAGGCAGTTCGAATTTCAGGTAAAAAATATAATGACTGATATTCTACGATGAATGAATATTCAACTTACTTTTTTTTTTTCAAATTTCAGATAATGCCTCAGCTGATTAATTATCTCGGAGTCGAGAACGATCTACACAGTCTGGACTGGGGAGTTTTGTTGATTTATACTTGTAAAAAATCTTGTCCACTGACAAAGTATACCGAGGAGTTTGTTTGGAAACAAGATATATTGTTCGGAAAAAACAAACGAGACGAAAGTTGACGATGAAAAATAGATAATATTTTAATAAAGATTTATATGTCAACTATGAACAATCGTTCTTATGTATGAATGAGTAATAAATAAGTTATGAAATGTTTAAATCTAAGTGTAAAATTTAAAACTACCGACAGAAGATGCATTGAAAAATAATTCTATTTTTTTAATACTTATTTTCATAGGTAATTTAAAATTAATTTGTTAACTTTGTTGAATAAATGTTTCTTATCGACTGACAGTTTTACAAAAAGCTCGTACGGTAACTACAATAATTTTATCTTTGTTGGTATGGTAGAGAGGAATCAAGAACCTGCCAACACTGCTCTCTATACCGATTTCTTCGTTCATGTTTCTCACGGGCCATAAAAGTATGTTTTGGTATTCGCCACCTGTCACGTCAGAAACAAATTTGAAGAAACTGACCCGGTATCTGAATCGCATGAGAAGTGAAACCAATTAACAAACCGAATCCATTTAGTTTTGTTTTCGTGCTCCAAAATGGTCCCCAAGCTCCGAATTTTGTCCAACGTAATTGAGGTAATTAAAAATACAATTTGTTGTCATCATTTTATACTCACAATATGCTACTTATCTGCTGACACTTTTAATTCAATTAAGCAATAAGATGAAAAAAATTTAAACAAATTCATGAATGAAAAACACAGTTGTACGAATTTTTTCATTGAAGCAAAAAATTAACTTTGCGTTTTTCTAGCGATTGAGCAAAATCGACAAGCCGAACTTTGGCAATGTTTATGGAGTGGTTTGCGAAGATTCTTTGGTTGTTTTTACCTATGCACTGAACATCACAGATCAAGAAGGAAAAGATGACAATACGGAATTACAGTCGAGCATGCCAGCGGAGATTGATTTTTGTGGAGTTTTATGTATCGATGAAGAACCCGACGTGTCCAAATTATTAAAGGTAAAAAACACAACTTGTACAAAAAATAAAATCTCCCGTTTCTTTTTAAGTTTCTATTCATTTTTAAAATTGAAAATTTTTACTAAGTTACTAAGTGATATTTTTTTAGGACGTAGACGTCACTGACAATCCCATTCTGCTGAAATATTCACTGACGGATAAAACCATCAATGCCTACTTTTACGTTCACGAGAAACTTGAAAACATAAGCGACGTGGAAATCATCAACGAGGCGGACGCTCTGAAAAATTTTGCATACATCCGAGTTCAGGGAACCATCACAATGATCCCCGAGAGGGAAAATGTCCTGAGCGCCCTGGACAATATCAAGAAAGATGTCAGCAATTAAACATTACTTAGATTATGAAATATGCATTATTTATGAACATTTGTAATGTTTGTTTTGGTATTTTCACCATTCTGTATGAACGTTTTTGTATAATTCTTTTTCATGTTGACAGATTGCTGCTGGTAAAATCGGGTTCCACTTTTCTGACTGCAATGCTTTGGTTGTTGGGTCTGAAGGCGACGAGGATTCACCAAACACACTCACCGTAAAAGACCTCAGTTCGAGAGTTTCATCAAGTCAACATTATTTAGAAAATAATCCACAAATAATGGTCAGCCTGTTTTCAAAATTTTCTCTTTGAAATTTCCCACAATTCAAATTCGATTTAACAAAATTAATCTGTGAAATTACTGTTTACAGAACGCCATACCTGCCACTACGCTTTTAAAAATATCAAAAAGCAAAGACTCGGATGCAAAAAATTACGCTCCAGTAATAAAGCATGTAAAAAGTAAGCAATTTTTAACTAACAAAATATTTTCAACGATTTTGTTCTTTTGTCCAATTTGAATTTCTTGTTTTTCAGAGACCAGCGAGTTTTTGACATTTCATTTGAAGGTAGACGCCCTTTCGTTTGTCCACCACGATATCAAACAGAACCGACTCTATGAGATCCTGGTGGAATCGGTGTGTAGAAATTTAAGACTGATTCATAAGTGCTTGGAGATCCAGTTGCAAAAGGAAGATTCAACGCTCAGATTGCCATTGTTGTACCACTTCAAGCCGTTGGAATTGGGTCACCCGATCACAATAGTTTATCCAGCACGAAGTTCAGACGAAAGTTGTTGTACGTGAATCACTTGTATTATATCGATGATGAATAATTCATAACAATCGGAGCGTACTAAAGCCATATTCATATTTCAGTGAGCCAACGTGAATACTTACACAAAATTTTCAACCTTGATTTGTTAAAACCCTGTTTCCGGTTCGGCAACACAGTCAAGTTCGAAACGGATGTTGAAACGCAAGGATTACTTTTTAATCCGCATGAAGCCATTCCAACTGCAAAAGGTAATTTGAATAACAAAAAGATGTACTTCAACTTTGTTTCCTCTTCACCATTACCATAACATTATTATAACTTTTTTCATCGTTAATATTTATCTTGAATTTTGCAGCAGGACAAGGTCAAATTAGTTTAGTGAGTGGTTTGTACACATATCATCATTACATGCAGGACAATTTCAACGACGACGGATGGGGTTGTGCATATCGGTCGCTGCAAACTTTAGTTTCATGGTTCAGGTATGAATGAGTTCAGAAGTTCAGAAACAATTGCCGGGTCGAAATTCAAACTACAACTATTGTCAGTTTCATGTGATTGTTATCCTTGTGTAGGTTACAAGGATATACTGACAAACCAGTGCCCAGTCATCGTGAAATTCAAAAATGTTTAGTAGACATTGGTGACAAGGAGTCCAGTTTCATTGGTAGCAAACAATGGATCGGTTCGACAGAAGTTAGTTTTGTACTGGAAAGTTTGTATAATATCCAGAGTAGAATTCTCACAGCCTCAAGTGGACAGGAGATGGCTTCTCTAGCCTCAGATCTTGCATATCATTTTGAAACTCAAGGCACTCCAGTGATGATCGGTAATTATTCATTTTTCCAGAATATGTTAACTGGGATGTTTTTTATCATTTTCTTGTCCTGTTTCAATTGACTTGTATAATTTACGAGATGAAATTTTGATTTTCAGGTGGAGGTGTCTTAGCTCATACTATCTTAGGCGTCAGCATCGCGGAAGATGATGATGTCAAATTTTTAATCCTCGATCCACATTATACAGGACAGGAAGACATCAGAACAATCGTAAACAAAGGCTGGTGCAACTGGAAACAGAAGGAATTCTGGCGAAAAGACGCGTTTTACAATATGTGCCTTCCTCAAAGACCCAAATTTTCGACGATTTAACATTAAAAATGTTGGTTTTCACATCACCAAGTTTTTTTTTTTTAATCCAAACAAAAAAATGAACGGTGAGAGAAGAAGGTTAATTAATTTGTTTTTGTTGAATGAAATTGTAATGGTCAGTATATTTGAAGCCTGAATTCTACAAGTCCAACAAAAAGTGGTGATTCAAACATTTACAACTTGTGCCATTTCATTTGGTAAAATTAACTTTTTTGAATGTAACGTCTGATTTATTATTCGGAAAATATCAATTTCAAGTTATTTATTGAATCACCTATTTTTCCTTGAGACTTGGCGTGTTTGTTGGTATGATACATTTGTTAATTGCCATTATTTCGTCAAGATTTGACATTGTATAGAATTTTTTACACGGGTTACTATCATCACGTTACTGTTACATGACAACAGCAAATAATTTAAACAAAATCGCACGAACTTCATTTCATCTAATGATTGAAATAAAAAAAATCATATACAAATTTGTATAATCTACTAAGGGGAGGTTCTGGTTGTAAAAGCTGAAATTTTAATGAACTTTAAATTTTTTTTTTTGGACATTATTACGGGGAAAAGTAATAAAGTAATTACATATACTGAATAAGCTGACATTTAATTGTATACAACGAATATTTTATATAAAAGTTTTATATATGGCGTCATATATACGTGTTTTTGTGAACAGCCTTTTTTCGTGCACCCACCCACGCGGTGCAGTGTGCAGCCTGTGACAGCCATCTGAAACATAAAAAACGTTAATG
>JAAMPD010002247.1:0-16171 GCA_025266255.1 Trissolcus basalis
GTAGAAGTACTGAAGACGACTTTTTTCAACTCTCAATACGAAATAGAAATTATTATTTTCCCTACTGAGCCGTGAAAAGTGAACTTTTCTCGGCTGCGGGCCTCTAAAAGTTCTACTTTTCAGCCTTCGTAGGGAAAAATATCGTTCTGTCCTAGGCGTGAAAAGTAATTACAGACCTCGCCTTCGGCTCAGGTTAACAACCCCCGCTCACCCGATAATTACTTTTCACGCCTAGGATAGAAATATACTATTCTTCTGCAGAGCATATAATCATAATAGTATTTAAAAACTAGTTCAAATGATAGAATGCTTTTTCTGTGTTCTGATTGCAATAGTGTACAATTTTTTGTCAGTCCAAGTAGTCTATAATTTTGAGTTCTCATTAATTTCATTTCAAAGCCTGCCGCTAAATATTCAACACTTGATTGAGACAAACAGTCTCAGCTAATAACCAATTGGTCCTAGTAACATTTTTTTTAGTGAAATTAACTTGGAAAATATCTAACGTCTTTGTCTTCAGACAAACATAATAATATTCCAATGTATGTTTTTCATTTCATTTCATTGTAATCCGCAATTTTATTTCGTTTTCAGCATCTGAAGAAGATATTGATGTTGAAGTTTCTAATTATAGACAAAATTACTCACAAGACTCTGGTGACGAAGAAAAGTAATTGCCTTTCAATTATTCATAGAAAAATTAATGTTTATTAGGAATATGAGGATAAATTACCCGAAAATGAAATTTTTTCACTCATTTTCAGTCATTCAAGAGCACCATCCGTACCATCTTTGAACGATACAAACATTGAAAACGCAAATAATGGTATTTTCTTAGATTTTTAATAAAAATACTGCCAGATAGAGCAGTTATTGATAAAAAATTTGTTTTACAGCAGTGGATGACCCAATGAATATCTCAGATTCAGATTCAAGTGATTCAGAAATCAGTTCAGAAGATTCTAGCAGTAGTGATGATGAAGAAGTCAATCAAAATATTGATTGTGATGACAAAGATGAATTCGTGGATGGACCTTTATATAATGGTGCTGAAATCACGAGAGCTGAAAGTCTACTGTCCATCTTATCATTCTCTTTGCGGTTCAAATTATCTAACGTTGCTTTGTCTGAGTTGATGAATCTCATAGTTCTTCACTGTCCTCTTCGAAATCACTGTGTCCGAACCTTCTATCATTTAAAAAAGATATTACTCAAGAATTGTCCGTCTCCAACTTGCAACTACTACTGCAAAGAATGTTTCCATCCATTACTACACAAAGATGAAGTATGTACTTGCGGCAATTCAAGTGGAAACCCTTTTTTTCTGTCCATGTCTATAAAATCGCAATTGCAAGCAATGTTTAAGCGACCTGGCTTTATAGACCTTTTAAATCATAAAAACACTCGGCAGAAAATAATTCCTAACAATTACGAAGATATATACGATGGAATAATCTATAAAAAACTTTCTTCCCCTGGCGAACTATTGTCCCACGAATCAAATATATCTTTTTTCTGGAATACCGACGGATTTTCTATTTTCAACTCATCGCTGTTCCAAATTTGGCCTTTCTACCTCACAGTGAACGAGTTACCTCCAGAATTGCGATACCAACAGGAAAATTTGATTCTGGCTGGATTATGGTTCGGCAAAACGAAACCAAATGCTAATCTATTTAT
Organism: Trissolcus basalis; assembly: GCA_025266255.1. Taxonomy (NCBI): domain Eukaryota; kingdom Metazoa; phylum Arthropoda; class Insecta; order Hymenoptera; family Scelionidae; genus Trissolcus; species Trissolcus basalis. The sequence continues at coordinate 1,681 of JAAMPD010002247.1, forward strand.
GGATTCGTTTTGTGAAGAAATGGAGCAATTATATAATGGTGTTGATTTTCAAACATCATCAAATGGTATTCGACATGTACGAGCTTTTGTAATCGGTGGTACCTGCGATCTTCCAGCCAAAGCTCTGTTTTTAAACATGCAACAGTTTAATGGACAATTTGGTTGTCAAGTATGTAAGGCAGAAAGTAAATCTATGAACCACGTCCCTGTTTATCCATACCACGATGTTATGGTATTGCGAACAACCGAAGAAACAAGACATTTATCGAAAACAGCTTCTATTCTAGGACGACCTCAAACAGGAGTGAAAGGCCCTTCCACATTAGACTACTTTGTATATGATTATATATGCACCACGGCCGTAGACGACATGCACTGTGTTTATCTAGGACAGACAAAACATATGATGACTCTCATGTTTAGCAACAAGTACAGAGATGAACGATGGTCTTTGTATGACAAACTGGACCTTGTAGAAGAACGTTTGTCATGCGTCGCACCACCTAATTTTGTCCACAGACTTCCTCGCACATTGTCAGATCTGTCGAATTGGAAGGCTTCAGAATATAAAAACTGGTTGCTATTTTATTCTTTGCCTATATTATTTAACCTGCTACCTTTCGATTTCTACGAGAACTACAAGTTACTTGTCGTCGGCATTTATCTTTTAAGTACGCAGAGTGTTTCAGAGGAGGACATCGACCATTCGGAAAAGATGTTACATCAATTTGTCAAAGAATTTGAGACCATGTATGGAAAGGAAAAAGTACTGCCCAATACTCATCATCTCCTTCACCTTCCAGGATGTGCTAAAAAATTTGGTCCATTGCAAATGTTCTCATGTTACCATTACGAAGACTGCAACGGAAAATTGAAATGTTTAGTTCACGGAACACGGTGTGCAGAGAGTCAAATTGCTTCAGCATCCTCCTTATTTATCCACATGTCTCAATTCAGAACAAAATACCTCGCTGAAGGATCAAAAGTTTCTCAATTTTGTAAGAAACTGCAAAAACGAAACCGAAGACGAAAACTACTGCATGTAACGGACAAATTAAAAATCGTTGGATCGTTGAAGATTTACACCAATGTACCAGCAAACGTCAGAAGATTACTGTTCGACAACCGATTAAATTACAAAGAAATCCACTACTTCGACAGATTATTGCTAAACGGAGTTTATTACGAAACTGTTGACTACACACGGACAATACGTACAAACAGTACGTGCATTCAATTCATTGTGGATGGGGCAGAGGTAATTGGAATAATCGACAAATTCGTAAAAGTGACCTTATGCGAATGTGATGAGATGTGCCAAAAGACTGAATACTGTGGGACCCAGTATCACGCTGTCATCAGTAAACTTACAGTTAAGCCCATCACACTGAGGAAGTTCGGGAATATGACATTTGATCGTATACTTCGTTATTGCTTCGAAGGTGAAATTGTAGTTATTGACATAGAGAAAACTGACTTCGTTCCTTGTTATTTGATGTACGTAGGAGAGTTTGAAGAAGGTTTTATTGTAGTTTCTCCTACAATTATTATGGATAAATAAAACTTCTTTCTAACTAGTGCAACGAAATCAAAAAGCGCACAATTTTGTCATTCTGTGCCGTGCCGTGCCGTGCCGTTATGGAAACCAACCAAAAATTTATTCTACGCCGTGCCGTGCTGTGCCGTAACCTTGTTCAATGTATATTAATTATTAATATTTAGCGATTTGTTCAATTTGTAAATAATATTAGTGTAATGTCAGTAACAATTTTCTGTCATGTATATGAAAAAAGAAGTTTGTTCAAAAACTGTTCAATCGTATTTGTAAGCTGCAATTAAAAGAAATTGGTAATTGTACATGAGCTTGAAGTGTTCATTTTAAAGAATTTTCACATTTACCAAATTGTTGGACTATTGAAATACGAAACATGTTGGTAAGATAACACTGGTGATTATCGTCATAAGACAAAATTAGATATATTCATGATTTTATTTCAACGGATCTTTTACAAACAATTTAAAAACAATTTTATATTACTATATTGATATTGACTACGATCAAATAACTTGTGATAAGAGAAATAATAAGAGCATGATTTTTAACAAAATTTTCAATTTCTTAAAATAGTTAAATATTTCCTTCAATAAAACAACCCTGTTTTTGTACTAAAAATTGTCAGCGAATTTTTTTTATATTTTTCACTAACATCCTTTTTCTAATATACTTCTTTAGTTATTAATGATTTCAAAATTGCTAAGAAATTTAATAATAATGCGAAAAATTTATTTTTCACCAAACCACAATCAGCGAATACCCCAAGAATAATAAGTGGTTATTTTATTCTGGGATTAAAAGTTGACTATGGACCTCATCGCGGTGAGATTCGGGCAATATTTATTAATGACAATTTTCAATTTCAGATTCATATACACTATAAACAATAACTTGTTCAGCTATTTGTAATTGTAAAACCCAAATGATACTATTTTGAAAATTATCATTTATAGTTAGCTAATATCTGCAAAATAAACATCACATAATCCTAAAGAGAAAAAAGACATGACAAGTGTAAATTAACTTCATGTATCGAATTATTTCGATTAGTAGCTAAGTTGACTTTCGTCCTTCGATCCTTATTAGTCACGATCATAATTAATATAGTACTAGACGTGTGTTTCTAATATAATATTTGTTATCAAAAGTTATTATGAATTCATTTTTTTTTAAATTGAAAATATGAATTATCATATTCTTCATGTTTTGTTCTGAAATCATTTTAGAATTGTCATCATGATTTTATGATTAACTAACGCTATTTCTAGATCATTTTTCTAGATAAACTTTTAAAAACAATAAGTAATTACAATTAGTCTTATACAATTATTTATTTCATGTAATTGTTTTATTTTAATCGATAATCAAAGTGACGCGCGTAGCGCGAATTTTATCTAGTATATAATATTACATAATATTCAATCCCTTACAATTATTCATAGATATTTTTAATGTACAAAAAATTTGGCTAAGAGTACATTTTCTTTGAAACAATCAATCTGATTATGTTGTCTGTTTGCGATACCAAAAGGATCTTCCAAAGTTCTCATTTTAGTCCCTTTATAACAAAAATTTTAAAATGCTATGGTGATTTATTTGTCATTTAGGAAGAAACTCAACAAGATCTTACTTGCATCTCTTCATGTGTGCAAAATAGGAACCAAAAGTGTTCTGTTTGCAATTTTTAAGGGATCTCAAAAAGATCTCATTTTCATCTTGTTAAAAAATCATTTTGCGATTTTTAAGGGATCTTAAAAATGCCACATTTATATCTGATTGAAACATGTGTGTAAAGCAGATCACACAAAATCAAATTAAGACGTCTTGTTTTTCTGATTTTCGCGATCGCTTTGAGATCTCTTTCAAACATCTTGAATTGATCTTTTTTTTATCTTAAATTGATCTTTTCATTTCGACTCGGGTGCGTAAATCAGAATGAGATTCAAAAACATTGGATATCGATATTCCCAATGGAAGTGTAAATGTAAAAAAATTGCTGACCTATTTTTTGCGGTGCAAAACTCCGTATGACGTGTACGTATCGAAATGTTGATAGATTCCCAAGCGTGCAACATGCGTCTATTAGGTCATCAGCGATCACTTGAACTGTATTTTTTTTTTTTTCATTGCAATGAGAGATCTGTGTTAAACTAATTTCAGCCTAGCACTCTCGGCTTTCATGTTTTTTCACGTTAAAGCCGATTGTTAGTTGCAGATTACGTTTTACAATTTTTTGCTTGTTGTGTTGAAACGGGTAATCAGTAACTGTACAATTACAAGAACTGTTCATGTACATAAAAGGGTACCTTTTCTCAAAAATTTGAATTCGAATATCATTTGCATGTTATTATATTTTGAGTCGGTGAAAAAGATTGTTGGAACTTACGCAACATATTGATATATACAAAAGAACTGGCGGAAAATTTAAATGTAGATTTGCTCCGCGCTTTCTATGCATTTTCCATCTTTTTTGAATCGCTAACAATTTAAATTCAAACGCACCTAAACAGACATTTTTTATTTAGACATTTCTTTGTGTTCTGAAAATGTTTTTTTAAAAAACAAAATTGAAAAACGTAACTTGAAACCTGGTACAGAGATAGTCAACAAAAATAAACCGCAAAATTTCAGTAGTACAATCAAGGTTTGTTCCGACCATTGAACAAACGAGTATAACAATAATCTTAATTCTACGCATGAAAGAAATTCATGACTAGAATATGTTTTTTCAATTATTTGAACAATTTTTTAATGAATATACAGGTAATTTCAGTATAATTAAAAATCCCAAGAATTTTTGAGTAAAATTTTTTCAATTTATTTCTCGAGCTATTTATTTCTAAATATAAAAAAGAGTGGAACTTTTTTTAACCGTTGAAACGTGTTGTTTATTGGGAAGATAAAAATGTTGTGGCAGAAGACAAGTTTCTGGGAAAAATTAATCAAGATAAATTAACTGCCCTAAAAAAACTTAGGGAAAAAACTCTAATCTATCAGTTCGTGTCTTTTTCACGAATAAATGATTCTGGTAAAAAGTTTTAGGGAGACCTTTTTAACGCAAGAATTTCGTACAGTTGAAGAAAGTTACCAAAGTTTGCGAATTTCGAAGCAGAAACTGTGTGTCTGTTATAATAAACTGTGCCAAGTCTTAGTTCGCGACTATTCTACTCTCGAAGCGGTTGAAAATCTGAAAAAGAACGCGGAAAAATTGACGAGAGTTGCTGCGCGGAAGCGAGGGGCCATTCCTCCGATTAGTGAAGACGTCACGATGTGTGCTTGTGAGAGCGACGAAAAATTCTCAACTAAGTTTTCAGCCTGGCGGAAACCACACAAAGAAACGCACACTCTCTTGAAAGTCACCGAGCATTTTCATCGGATTTTCTTTCGCCACACGTATATATCTGTACAAACGATGTACTTTTCATGGATTTGTACTGCAAATCAGTATGCACTTTTTCAAAGCAATATGCAGTTATTTTTATATTTTAAATAAGGTGTCTCATCCTTATTTTTATTTACAATTCATAAGAAAATTTTAATTCGCTACATCAAACTTGCATTAAATCTATCAAGATATTCCGAAAATCAGCAAATTGGTTTTCCTTGTAACGTTTTATAATGTTAAAATTTAATTTCTGATGAAAAATTTTAACCATGTACTTCAATTTGAGCAATGAATTTCTGTTAATCGAATTTCGTAAATGATGGAACAAAATTTATTTCTTTTACAATATAACACACACTCGTTTGAAATTTGACCTGGCATTTGGGCAATAATTGTACCGATACAGCGCGCAATGTAATCACTACTTTGTCAGAGTGACGTTTTACATATATTTCAGTTTTAATTATTCAGTAATGATTCAAGTTGATTATGGAGTATCCCATCAAATAAGTCAACCATACAGAGTCAGATCAGCTAAAGTGATTAGCTTGGATTAATTTGTATACAATTCATAGAGTGCTAAAATTGTCGAGAAAGAAGTTTTTATTTTCCTCTACCGCTGTAAAAAAGAGAGAAAAAAGCGAAATTTTATTAAAAATAAACATATAAACGTCAATAAACGCTGATTCTTTTTGCTCAATTTCAAATTATTTTCACCCTGTTTTGCTGTAATGAAAAAAAACTCATCAAAGAAAAGTTCAGCATATATAAGTGAGAATTTAACTGATATATCAGTTAAATTCTCATCAAAATGATGAAAAATCGAGCAAAAATTGTCAGCATTCAACGATGTTGAAACGATTTTTCAACAATTTCTTTCTGACTAATATAATGGTAGATCCAGCTATTTTTGTTTCTACGAAAGGACATTCACGTATAATTTGTGCTAAAATTTCTTTCTAAAATGTGTTTGAAACGTACATGAAAGGTGCATAAAATCTGATCATTCTAATTTGAGTGGATCAAAGTTAAATACTTTGTCTTTCATGAGAAAGTCTCGTTAAATTTATTTGAAATACACGCACGACAATTTAACAGACATACAATTTATTATTATTATGAAAAAAAAAATTATGGTTGAAAACATTTTATCATTTGGCATGACTGAAAGGAATATATAAATAAATAAAAAGCTGGTACAGTATTTGTCAAAAGTACATTCAAATGGAACGTTCGTAAGTTGCGCATTAAAAAGGAAAATGACGTTATTAAAGTTGTTATCTCGTATGGCCGCTCATAAAAGTTTATTCGATACCTCCCGGTGTTCTCTTTGAATTTTTTCCCCGTGGATCACTCAAAGGAAAACACCAAATTAATGGTCTTTTGCGTTTCTAGGCTTTCACACAATAAAATAATATTGATCTTTGCCTGCGGCTTAATCGAGGAATCGCCAGTGGTTTTTATGGTCAACAATGATACGCTCGCGGTTATAAAAAGTAAAGTGGTCTCTGTCCCTTTCAAAAATCGGCATCATGTGGATAACGAAATGTAGATGCTCGGGATGATTGGCTCAGTTTTACGATTCGCGCTCTTATATCGTTGAGCACGTTGCCAGCAAAACAAAATTATCCTGATGCTCTGTCGGAAATGACGACGGGCGGTTTCGAATTTCGAATTGTGCCACTTCAGAAGATGAAATACTTCTTTTTCATCTCTCTCTTCACCTAATTCTACAGATGTGTATGAGCAAATTGTATACTGACATGTGTTGTTCATCTAACCAGTTCAATTTACATAATAACTGTATAATTCTTTTCAAAATATAAAGTAATTTATTTGAAAAGATAACATTTTCATCATTATTAGTTGGAATTTGTTTTTAGTCAAAAATTAGTAAATATATAATGCAGACGTATGCATTTGTCAAAAAGATTAAAGTTCAAAAAAAAAAAAAAAAATTGAAAAAATGATCGAAATAGTATACTATTATATCTATTCATGGAATAAAGTAAATACAAAATCGGTAATCCTAGGAACTTTGAAAGTTGGTAGTTAGTCTACAGAGGAACTGTTGTTCAAAGTTAGAAAGTAAGAAGAAATAATTTTTCCACCGGCATCAGAAGCAGAAGTTAAAATTACATTGAATAAATTGTAATCTTAAAAAATTTTTACTTTTCATTTGGCAAGCATTCATTTCTTTCAAACTTAATTTAATATGAGTGTGAAAAAGTTTCTTGTTCAACCCTTTTTTTGAACATAAATTAAATTTCGTCCTATTACGCGGGAACTTGAATTTACTTTTCATTAAGTGTCATTTCTTTTGTACAATAGCGAGCGTGGTTTTGACATTATAAGCACGCCGGGAAAAAAGCAAGAAAGCTAAGCTGAACAAACTATCTAAACATTCGTCCGAAATTACGATACTTTTTTTGAGGAAGAATGATTTTATTAAGCACTAAAAAAATTACGATCTAAAGAGACGCGGCCGTTATTCACACGACTAAATTGCAAGTAAATTTGGGCAACGCGCACGCGAGAGAAATATTTTATTAATTTTTTGCTGAGCGGACACTTTGCTCAAGATACGTCGCGGACGCGAAATAATGAAAAAGTAGGAACGAATTTTAAAAGAAACCGAATATAAAACGACAGAGTCAGTAGTGGCAGTGGAGCACAGCTCGAGAGGAATGTTACATCGAGGAGAGAATCGTGCGACAAATCTAATTACATTCCTAAAATTTCTCTTTGTTTTTCCAAATCAAATGTACTCGGAATTTCTTATGATTATTAATCCCCCCTACCCATTCGGTACGAATCTCTCCGAAAATTCCATTAGTCACTAGAATAGTGTACAATTCTTAAACAAACGCCTCGCCGAATATATGAAAAACTGAAAGGAACCGAGGGAATTCAAATTAAAGCCCGACGTTTTATTGGCTGTTTTACAGCAATTTGAATTCTGCCTTTCAAAGTTGAAGCGAGTCTTTGTTTTACTCGCGTTGGCACACTGCTCAGATGTCTCGTCATCTTTCGGCAATGACGCCGTTGAAAAATTGTATTGAAGATCATGTTTGATTTCTTCCCTTCGATATCGTGAATTGTTCACCCGTGAAAAAAGCACGAACAAAAGCAAATGGAAAATTCCAGTAGACGATCAGTGATAAGTGATGATGACTGTTATATAGGAAATCAAGGGAAACAAGAAGAGGGCTGGAATGTCAAAGGGGTACGATTTCGAATAAGTCGGACCTACGATCGGAAGATAAATGCCCCTGCATTGCACTCGCCGAGGGTTGCGAATTGCGTCTATGTATTTACGTCATTTGTCTTACTCGTTTACCGTTTCATTCGCTAATTTCGTGTCCAATAAATTGCAGTGATTATAATTTACAGTACAGCCACCAATTCGGGTGACATCAATTTTTGTTACTAACAGATAAATAATTTTGATAAATATTTTGACCGTACACAAGTTCCATTATAGTAACATCTTTTATTGTTTGTTTCAAAAAAGTAGTTTGGATAATTGTGACATGTCACACTAATGAAATTGAGTTTACAAATACAGTCAAAACGATTATCATTTAGTTATATTGTTCAATCATTCAATTGTCCCAATTTTCAATTTCATTTATAAAACAATTTCAATTTTGCGAAATAGCAAATTCATTCGAGTGCCACAAGTACCCCAACTATCATAAATTTATCTATACTAGCGAAAAGTTTTCGGAACTCAGATTCAACAAAACTTTTTAATCCAGGAATTCCATCAGTGAGGTTTTTTCAGGTAAAAAAAGGAAAATCAAAGCAGTATTTCTATTCATCCCGTTAGTTGAGCAATCTTTAGCTAATAAATCTAGGTGTGTTGGATAAGCCGATAATTTCGTCGAAGCTTGAACGGTCGGATATAGCTCGGTCCGGTGTGTTGTTGTTCTGTTATTCTGCGTTCGATAAAATTTCAGCACTGAAATCTCGACATTTTATTTGCTCGAAATAATTACACTTGAAAAAGCTCTTCGATGCAGCATAAATCTTCATTAAAAGCAGAAAATACTTTCGCTTTAATTAAACAGCTGCAAATGAGTTGCACTCTCCAAACTTGGCCGTGAGAAGCACTTGAATTATTTCGAACCTGTATAACTGAAACAGAATTTGATTAGCCTGTCTTCGTTTATGTTCTGCCGAATGACTGTTGCATATTCAGTTCATGTCGAAGACGAAAAATCGGTGATTCTGCTGGAGCAGACAAAGCGAGATCTTGATACCACGGTCCTCTTTAACGTGGACAAACCGTTCAGTGAATTTTAGCGAAACAAATTTTCAGAGAGTGGATCTGACAAGAATGGTGTGCACCAGCAGAGTAATCTGTTACGAATTTTACGGAATTAAAGACCAAAGTTTTTCTCTGACTGGAAAAAAGATTTCGCAGAAACGTGGATTTTGAGAAAACGTTGAGGACAAACTGGAGGAAGAGGCACGACAAAGAAAAAGCAATGCAAGAAAGAGGATAAAGGCACAAAGATAAAGGACCGAGTAAAAATGTAAGAGAATAGAAAATGAGACTTGGTTTTCCATTCAGAATGGGTGGGTGGGGTTCGGACGAATCTAAGGCAACTGGAGGCCGAGCTTATCTGATCCACTACCTCGAATAAATCCCTGCAATCGAAAGATGACCATCTAAACAGTCGCATTCTTGTGAACCTTCCTGTAGGGAAAAGTATTGCCTTCGGGAGAAAGAGAAGATTGTTCTTTTAACCGAAATTCTAGCATGACTTTTCACTTTGCCCTGGTGGTAAAAGAAGATCGAGGCATATATTAAGCACTAGTTCAGCTCTTTGTAAGGAGATATCACTTTGCAACGATTATTTGATTATCGTCAAACTCATTTATCGCGCACTTTCTCAATAATTACTTGTTTTATCACATTCAATTTTTTACCCTAACTATAGGGGTACCTCAAGATACTTTTTCGAATGATATTTTTTGCTCCGTTTTGTTTTTAATTGAACAGAAAGAACTCGTTTGTTTATTCAGCAGTTTTCCTGTATTTCTACATATGATAAAAATACAAAAAAAGCTTGTTCTTTTTCGGCTCTTTTATTTGTTTCAATATTATTGTTTATATTTGTACATTGCGTTTGCAGTGTCTCTGGGAAAAAAGCGCCTCTAAGCTCTATTCGATATATTTTTGCGAGTATAATTTCAAAATAAATGTTTGTCAGAATCGCGCGTTCAAGAAAGTTATACTTTTCGAAGAGTTTTGTAGTGCCTCGATCCCGCAAAGTTTCAATTGAAATGAGTACAAAATATTTGCTTCTGCATACTTAACATATTATTTGATATTTGAACATTTTACTCGAAGCTCACATAAATAGATTAAATTCATTCGATCCTGTTTTTATTTTCAGTCGAACTTTCGCTATTATTTATCATTATTATTATTTTTTTTTTTTTCGAGAATTTGCGATAAGTTTTTCATAATAATTTGTGAATTTCGCGGACACAAAGGCACAGAACATTTTAATTGAAATACGTTTGTTGCCAATCATTTTTCGAATCAACTCTGTTAGATGGAAATTCTGGTGAATATATATTCTTGCAAAAAAATGTCTATCAAAATTGATCGCTTTTTTTATCAATTCATAAATGGGCGATTTTTAAATAAAAAATACCACGTAGAAGAGGATTATTCGTGTTTTAGAAAGAATTTGACGTTTTGAAATACTTGTTACACTGTGTACGCATAAACGTTTTGTACATACAAAGTCAACACTAAAATTCAACAATAAATTCTTACTGTAAAAAGTAAACTAGAGAGGATAATTTCTTTCAAATTAATTCTATTGTGTATACTGTGAAAGAAACTATGATAAAAACATTGAAATATTAGTTTTGAAAATTCAAAAAATAAAAGACAAATTATATTTATTTTTTAGATTTTTAGGTATTATTAAAAATTCAAAAAAGACAGTTCAAAATTTATTAAATTCTAGAAAGCAACTATATTAAAAGTATGCATTCTTCGAGTAAATAATTTTATATCTTCACATTTCATGAGCATAAAATGCTGGGAGTATTACGATTAAATAACTTATAAATTCTTTGGTTGCTTTTGGTATTAAATTTACCCAATCAAGACGTGTAAATGTTTGAAATGTGGGTCAAAACACATTCAACGAATCTTTTAATTTATTTTACAAGAGCACCGTAACTACACAACTAATAGTAAGAACAGATAGAAGGGGCTGCAAGAGTATGTTTATATTGACTTTGTAACCACGGTCGATAGCGCCGCAATGAGTTGCAATTAAGTGCCTGCGTTCGGCTCATTAATGTGATAAATCAGTGGAAACAGATTGAGTTTTCACATCTTCACTTCGTTTCCGAAAATTTTTCTTTCATTATTCAATTACATACTTCAGAGCTCAGACTTATAATCTGCAATTGTTTGACACGGAAATTACAAATGAGAATTGTTTTTTTATTCTCTACCAACAATCATTTAAAAAATCATTTTACGATGAGAAATATTAAAGATTATATTTTTCATCTGTTCTATTTTTACATAAGAATGTATTCGAACGGATGACCATCGTCTCTTCTATCAAAATACGGCTATATTGATTAAGTGAAATTGTTTTTTTTTCTCTCTTTAAGTCCTGCGGTATGATTGAGAGTATGAATTAAGTTATTGATTTTTAGCAACATATCTCGATACTTTTTTGCTTGTGCTCGAACCATTAAATTGCTTTTAATACCCCTTGGAAATTAATTTGAAAATCTTAATTAATTACAGGTCTACTAATATACCGGGACTTAAAATTACTCAACCCGTCTGATTTATTTTATTTTAAAGAATTTTAATGCGAGGCAAAACGTACAAAACGAAATATACGCGCGCGCCGCTCTCAACAAAAATATTTTTTTAACTAAATCTACTATTCACAGAGTGATAAAGGAAAGTAATTCAGCGGAAGAAAAGAATGTGTGGATTTGTCATTTGGTTCAGTAACTATAATGTTGGATGTTTTGTTCAATTTGATAAACGGCTTTAGAATTAAAAAAAACACCTTGATATATTTGAAACCAATCTTCTTTAATCAATTTCCCTTTGTTCCATTCTACCGAGAGACATATACTTTTACAGCATCCACGCGGTTGTATTTTCTTGCATGATGGAGATACAAAAGATTATATTACTCTGAATTTCATTATTTACTATTTTCGTTTAATTTTAACTTATCTTGGCTCGAACTTAATTAAATTCTTTCGAGCAGTCATCTCCTATTCCCTTTCGTTGCGCGATAAAATCAGTGCTTCTCCGCGGAGGCAATTTTATTTCAACGGAATGATATAAAAATATTTATATCAGCTCAATACAAATTGTACACTCAAATACATTTGTACAATTTACGTTTGTAATTCCGATCACGTCCAGGCGATATCTCATAAGTTGTTTTGCAAATCGTGTGTGATGCACTAAATACGTCACCTATTGTCTGAAACAAATAAGTACGGTTTAATTAAAACGTTACGAGTGCCACGTTGAATCGATATTCGGCTTTTGAATTTGAAATATTTCCAGCGAAACATTGCCAAATAGGTGATTATACTTGACATCCAAGATGCAATTCACTTTGCACAATTAATCTCACTTAAAAGACAGCTTTACTTCCGCCATCAGAAATACTATTTCTCAACAAAGTTGAAGAAACTTTGTTTTGACTTTCTTAATTAACCCATTTAATTAAATTTGTGAAAAAAAAATCCATAACATTTACAAATAACGGCTGAGTGAAAAATGAATAAATGAGAACTTTTTGAATGGCAAACGCGGAAGCGTCAGTTTTATTTTTATTTTTCTGAAACTCAACTCGTTACTAAATGATATTGAAAACATGTTCACCATCTCATGATATGATTTATCGCTAAAGCCTTTTTGAATTCAATGATAACTAATTTCATAGCAAGCACAATCAAGAGATAAACAGATATCTCATCAGGATAATTACGCATATTGCGCATCTAATACAATTGTGTTTGCAGATATGTCTCAGCAGTAAATAGTTTTTAACAAAGCATTGGCAAATAATTAATTATTGTTTAACTTTTGATCTATTAACTTATGTTTCTCGAAATATACTAAGTAATTAAGACAATTAGGAAACCACTTTGAAAGTGTGAATGATTATTAAACAGCTGCCAATTATATGTTGCAATGTGTAAATTCAGATATGCTTAAGCTTCACGCTATTTAAGTTTGTGTATGACGTGCAAAAAATGAATAAACAAAGGCGCAAACAAACAAAGTATCAGGGTCGAATGTACACGTGTAAGACAATAACACGAGAACTCGTATCGCGTTGTTAGAAGTTGAATGTGCACCGTGTTGTTTTACCAATTTGATAAATGTTCTGGTTAATCTTTAGTTGGGGTCGGTTTAATTCAAATAATAGAAAGTCGCAGAGCATAGACAGACAATGTATGGTCCGAATTAGCTAAACATTGTCCCAATAAGTTAAATGTATCCGTAGCTTTGTTACAGGCGCACGTCACAGTGTTAGTAAACTTTGTGTTGAATCCAGCGGTCAATAGTATATATAGTCCAATAAAACAGTATACTGTTTGCAAATCGAGAGCTTTGAAAAAACAAACAAATTAAATCATGCGATGAGAGGGCAGACAGATAAATGAGAAGATAAAGATTTCAGGCGTTACAAATGAAATGAAAAACAACGAAAAAAGAGAGATTAGTAAAACCTGAAACCGTGTTTCAATTATTCGATTAAAATTGTGATGCAAAACATTTGAGCTCGAAGAATTCATGAGATGAATGTCCTAACGCGGCAAATTTCTCTCAGACCATTGATAAATATAGCCAGCAACTTTTTTCCCCCAAGCGTAGTACCAGTTCATTCTAATTTCAACGAACAATTCTTTGTTGAATTTATTCAAGAAAATAATCCGTGTACTTATATTATGTACTATTATGATCATTGTCCTCGTAAAAAGCAAAGTCAGATGAAAGGATTCGTGAATATATTTGTAATCGTTCCCCAACTACTTCTCAAAGAAAGTTTGCTGGGCTCCCTCTCGGCAGATAAAATAGGCTAATAAATTTGTAATCTGCAGAAACTAAATATTTTCTGCATTGCCTAACATCAGACAAAACTTTTCAATGAAATTCAATTCTAATTTTATTTTATTCCATTCCAGACAATCTCAATTTATACGTACATAATTAGTACGATTCTTTTTTAGAAATTATGCTTACTAAATAAAGTAAAATGGAATAAAGAAAAAAAAAAAAAAAGAAAAAAGAATACAAAACGAATACAATAGAAAAATAAAATTTAGACGACCAATTTACGGTTAATTACGAATTAGAAAGGTAAAAAGGTTTACTACAAAGAATAAAAAACTAATTTTAGTAAAGTAAAACAAAATACAAAATACAAAAACAATACTATTACTAGAAATAATTAGAAATACCTAATTTAGTACTAACTATTTTAGTACGGACTAAGTTAAAAGTAAAGTTAGTAATAAGT
>JAAMPD010002248.1:0-16161 GCA_025266255.1 Trissolcus basalis
CTACCTTACCTTTTTTTTTTTTTTTTGGTTTAAAAAAAGAAAGAAAAAAGAATTGAAATTTCACCTTGTTTAAGAAAACGAAACGAGCGTGTTTGAAAATTTGAATGGAGCAATGAAGCAAACCGAAATTGAATAATGTTTGTATATTCGCATATAATGGCAGCAATTAGCAGAGCCAAAACTCGAGAGATGACAGTTCGTAGGAACATCTATAATTACACAACCACTTAATTTCGCGTGGATGCCATCATCTTTGTCATCTGACGTGGATTTGCCACGGTATATAAATCCGGTAAACGTATGTACACAACTTTTCCCCGCATTATAATAACTCGAAAGGAAACAGATGGAAGTAAATTTCATGGGCGTTTTGAAATACTTAACTACTCGTTAATTATTGAAAAACGTAACAACGTCGCATGCCTCGTTTGTGTCGAAAGAGAATTAAAGGCAAAAAAAAATCGGACAAAGAAAAACGCACGCTAAACCACAATAAAACGATGAAACATCCGATCTCATAAAGGTGAATAAACATTCCTCCTTTTCATCATTTTTTTTAATTTATAAAATTAAAAAAATTATGGAAAATTTTTGTATTCTTTTTGCTAGTAAGATGAAAATTTATTTCCAAGTAATGAAGGATAAATTAAAAGGACGAAATAAAAGGACCGCGAAGAATGCGGATAAATTTCTATTTTTCATCATAATTTGTTATCTAAAGTATAAAACGAGGATGATCCTGGTCTTAGGTGGACAATTTATGTGTATTTGACTGGTAGCCGATAAAAGTGTCTTTTCTCGGTCGTTGAGACAGACGGAGGTAGAAAGTGGTCAGCCAATCGGCTCCAGCAGTTCGTAGCCTGTCGAGTGACTTTGCGAAGCTCGGGGGACTTCTACCAGGTAGTCGCGCATTCGAGTCTCACCACCAGTCTCATGCGAGTGCAAGCCGCCTCCTGCGACTTGTTTACGTTTCCCAAGTGCGATTGTTTTTGTTGCTCCAAGCTCTTCTGGCGATGAAGTTCCTCAGCGCAGTGCTCCTTTGCACTGCTTGTCTCGTCGCCCTCGGTTAAGTTTTTTTTAAATTTTACTTTGAATTTATAATTTTCATTCGCAACGAAAAATTTTTTCATCGCATTCGGACGTTTGTCGTTCACTTTTGTTTTCCACTGCTCAAAAAGAAAATTAAATTTGCAATTGAACCAGCCAGTTGAACAGGACCGTAATTGCACCGTCGTTTTCAGTTTCATCCAGTTTTCAATTTCTTCTTGCGATTCCATTTGTTTGTTGCTTTCGGCGTATCATAACGGGTGTTGGTGTATGTGGTGTTCCCAGACACCTTGCTACGTCATTACGTCTATATACAAGCCGCACCTTCACTTTCCAATTTACTGTTAGTGTCTAACAGTTGTTCGTTTATTCGCCAGACGAGTGCAATTTAAGGTTTTTTGGACCTCTCAATGACAATCGAGATAATTTAATGTTTTGCATGACTGGGGTTCCCCGACGAAGTGCCTCGACAAATCACTTTGACGGGAAAATTTTCATTTCAAGTTGGCACGTCCGGGCGCTCTAAAAGAAAGTTGGAGATTTTTCGACTTTTAGATTTTTTGAAGCTGACTTTTTGGAACCTTGAAAAATCCATGATTAGCGATTTTAAAATGACTATTTTCAGACACGGAAGTGGTTCCCGATTGATACTGAAATTTGAACTGTCATAAATTTAATAAATTATAATAATTAGAGAGGTAATGCTTGAGCGTTTTGAATCAGCTCATATTATATAAATGAATGTTAATTAGGATAACATTTGAATGCCATTAGCGGATCTAACATTTTCTAGCGCGGAATTACCGTACCGTTAGTTCGCTTTTTGCTCAGACAAAGAGCTCACTTTGTTTCGCTCACGAATTATCTCATCAAATTTGCTTCATTGCTCGTTTAGTTTTTGCCGTATTTGTATTCCTCGTTAGAACGTTCGTGTGAATTGCTCATGATTCATTCAAAACTTTTTTTCAGCATTGGGACAGAAAGGAAAAAATAATCAGGAAGAAAAGAAAGAGGAGGAATTCAAATGCCCCGAAGGCCAAGGCAATGGCAATTTCGCAGACCCCGCTACGTGTCGGAGATTTTACCAGGTAAGACAATTCGTTTATTTTTTTCATTAGAAAAAAAGTTCAGCAATTACAATGATAAACGTTGATTTCAAGAGTTCAAATTTTCAATTTAAAGAAATAAATTTAAATTCGATGGAAAGAACAAAGTTAGGGGTTGAAAATTCAACGAGAAGTACTTTCTTTTTCAACTGCCACAGCACTGAAATGGTGAAATGATAATTTCGCATGATAAAAACGAGAGGGAAATGAATTGATCACAACCCAGCTGAGAATCAGAGCGCAGATCTTTTGGTTGCATGCCAGGCCGTATATGGCGTGCCGTTACACCGCTATAATTTGAACCATGCTTTTCGTGCAAAAAGTGTAGCGTCAGAGCGCGCTTTGTTTTCCATTTCCTGTCCTTCGAGGGTAAACTATTTTCAAGCTCAATGAGTTGCTGTTGATTTGAAATGTATTATTTCGAGAAAATCGTGACATTTCGTTTGATCTCGTAAAATTCAATTCATGAGTAACTGTTCAACCTCTAACTGTAACCATAAAGCGTTATATGACCCATTTATAAATTTTCTTTCTTTCGATTTTGGAGCAACTCATTTTGTTTCTGATTTCGAAACACTTTTGGAATATAAAAAACTTTCGTTTTAGATAAGCCTTTATGGATGATATTTCTCAGTTGTCATCGTGTTGTTAGTTTTATGGCATTTCATCAATTAAAAGTTCATAATGAATAATTTTGAATTATCAATTGATTTTGTAATTTCTAAATTTATGAATATGTTGTAATGGATAAAAAAACTTATTTCAGTGCGTAGATGGATATCCATATCTCAACCGTTGCCCTTCAGGATTGCATTTTGACGACATTAGCAAGTTCTGCACGTTCAAAAACGAAGCGAGATGCGGTCCGATTGAAACAAGTGAGTGAGAACAACAATTATGAAAATTCATATATAAATAACTATGTAAAGAGAATAACACAAAGAAAATGAATATAAATGATTTACAAAAAACGATCAAGATGTGTATTCGGCGGAATGTGTGTCGCTTAGATTAGCATTTGTAGATTAACCGGCTTTTTGAATAACATTAGTTCTGTCTCTATTCGTGCGTTATAAATATTTCTACCATGACTTTAAGGATCTGCTTGATCTTTATTAAGCATGCTGGAAACTCGTATTTTTCTAAACCAAAATCTTTCAGCGTGAATTCATTAAGTTTCTTAAAGGTTTGAAGTTCATAAAATGGTATTTATTTATATCTTTTCACTTTTTAGCTCCTGCTCCTGTGACTGAACCGCCCACGGATTTGGCTGAAAGATGTGACACCTCCAAATGTAAATTGCCTTACTGCTTCTGCTCCAGAGATGGAACTATTATTCCTGGTGGATTAAAACCTGAAGAAGTAAAATCATAAATCTAATTTCTCTTATTTATTTATTTTTCGATTCCTTTTTTTAATACTGTCTTATATTTTTTTTATCTTCCTCACAGACCCCACAAATGATTCTTCTGACTTTCGACGGTGCTGTCAACCACAACAACTTTGATCATTACCAAAAAATTTTCTCTAAGGAAAGACTGAATCCTAACAATTGTCCTTTAAGAGGAACTTTCTTCATTTCTCATGAGTACTGCAATTACAACATGGTACAAAGTTTGGCCCACGATGGACATGAAATTGCAACTGAAACGATATCGTGAGTAAATTGAACGATGATTAAATTAAAATTTTGTTTATGATTATTTTATTCAGTATTAATTATTGACATTGTACTTTCAGTTTGCAGAAAGGCCTGGAAGACAAAGGCTACGAAGAATGGATTGGTGAAATGATCGGCATGCGAGAAATTTTGCAACGCTTCAGTGACATTCATCCAAGTGAGATCGTGGGAATGCGTGCTCCGTATTTGAAACCAGGAAGGAACACACAGTACAAAGTGATCGAAGACTTTGGGTACATCTATGATAGCAGCATAGGAATTTCGCCTCTGAAAACACCCATCTGGCCCTATACTCTTGATTACAAAATTCCTCATGAATGCAAAGCCGGTACCTGCCCTACTAAGTCTTTCCCTGGTAAGAAAATTTATCAATTAATTCGCAGAATTATTATATTATATAATATTATTATGGGTAATGCATATATATTAACAATAAATCAATTAGTTTGTCAAATTCTTTAGGTTCTATATATCACAAAGAAAATATTGAAATTGAATTGATCTCAAAAGAATGGAATAAATTTATTCGGTTCTAATTGCAGGTGTTTGGGAAATTCCACTTAATGCTCATTACGTTGAGAGTTACGAAGGAGGACACTGTCCTTATCTGGATCAATGTGTTCTTCACAATCACGATCCTAATGAGGTCTTTGAATGGCTTCAGGAAGATTTCAGTCGTTCTTACGAACAGAACAGAGCTCCTTACATGATGCCTTTCCATACAAATTGGTTCCAGATCAAAGAGCTCGAACAAGGATTAGCCAAATTCTTGAACTGGGCCAGTTCTTTGTAAGTATCACTTTTGCAATCAACCAACATTGTTTTCAATTTTGATTTTAATTTCCATGATTTTTTTCAGACCTGATGTATACTTTGTAACGGCTACGCAAGCCTTGACTTGGATGACTGACCCGAAACCACTCAGTGCTCTTCGTGAATACGAAGGATGGTCTTGCAAGAGAAAAGAAAATCTCCCAGGACCACCTTGCAATAATCCTCAAAAATGCGCTCTTGATTTCAAACCTGATGGTACCAACTTTACCGCAGTCAGGTAATTTGAATGAAAAGTAATCTATTAATATTTGCAGAATTTGGAATGAGATTGTTAATTCATTTTTTTAATTTAGGTATATGGAAACTTGCCGGGAATGCCCAAACAAATACCCCTGGTTGGGAGATGCTCGAGGAACTGGACTGGCGAACGACAATTACACACCTGAGAGAGAAGATGATAGGGAAGATGATAGGGAAGAAATCATAGAATAAAAAAGAGAATGAATTCTTACAGCACCAAAACACCTTTAGCTTCTTCTTGAGACTAGAATCAAAGTTCCACTTCAAATTTCGAATCAACGTTGATGTCTCTGCGACGTCTTTTGAATGACCAATTTCAACGGCTAGTCCTCGTCCTTCGAGATCTTGGCAATTGCAAAGTTTACAAATTGTTGAACAGCAAAATAGATTGATAGCGCTGAAGTGTTCTGAGAAAGTTTATTTCTCAACAACCGCTCAAAGACAGAACCAGGACGATATTACAATGCATTTCTTTGTGTAACCCACTCCAGTACTTTCATTTTATAAATTCTTTTTTTACAACATTAACATATTAACGTATTTGTGATGTTCTTTGACAATTCATTGAAATTGTGTTCAATTTTTTATTTATGTCTTAAATAAACTGCATGATTTGTGTATTTTAAGAGTTTAAGAGTCCAAATTAGTTGTTATGTTTGTACTAAGAGGAACAAAATGAACGAAAAAGCAAATTTTTTTAAAGGTTGACAGACTTGCTCAAATGTTTGGAGCAATCGATGATCAAGTTTAGGTTTTAATTAATTTGTGTACATAAGTTTACTTGTTGGACAATACATTTTACCACTATTCAATGGTTTTCATTTACAAGCCTGTTTCCATTCCTTATTGTACGATTCAACAATTTTTAGTAAATAAAATCTAAATAACTTTGAAGTCTATTTCTTAACGAATCGGCAACCAGGAATCAAAAACTTCTGCATATGTCTTTTTAGCTGAAAAAATTAATAAATTAATAATAGAAAAAAGCGTTATTTAGAAATATCAATTTAAAACAAAATTGATGACTTACGAGCTTCAAGAAAATCTTCTGGGTGTTTAATGATATAATCTCTCGCCACTGCAGTTTTTTCTCTTGATCTGGCATCACAGTATTTGACATATGCTACACCCATGGTACCGGCAAATGTAATGGCCCATAAGAAATGTTCATGGATACCTGAAAAATAATCAAATTTACTATACAAGGAACAAAATCAATCTTTTACAAGTCTACAGTTTTAAAAAGATAAATAAACATCCTAACAATATTTAAATACAATATCACAACAAATGGAATTCAAAAAAAATCATAAACAAATTGTTGTTTAGACATTGCATAACCGCAAAGTAACAGAAAGTTGTTTTCTGAATTAAGTTAAAAGAGTAAGACTAAAATCGGAATAATTAGTTACTCACCACTCATAAGGGGCCTCTTGCGAAATGAATTTCGAAATGCTCCGAATCCAAATCCAAGAATCGAAGTAAAAATATAAGCTCCATTTTTATAAAAAATGCTCTGTTCCTCGTAAGGTTCAAGCAATTTGAGAGCCCATTGAATGTCAGGGTTGTCTGCCATTGTTTATCCCCAACTGAATTTACAAATTAATCAACAGTCGTTGTTCCCTTATGAACACAACCAAAAAATTGACACCGCGGTCGCAAATTCACTTTGCAATACAAAAACAACAATTTGGCCAAAAAAAGAGCAGACACTATAAAATCGGCCTGGACGTCTTGGTACCTAATCTTTATGTAGGCAGCGCTGGTTTCGCTGCAGTGCTCAGTCGGTAACAGTTTATCTACAGAAAAACAAATTAAATTTGCATAAATCCATCATATTTTTTTGCAACAATTATTTCTATTTCATTGTTTACAGGTTGACAGGTCATTTTTATTCGTGTAAACCCAACCTCAATTTAACAAGTGATATGTCAACAAGACAAAAAAAAAGATTAAATATTAAAACGTTGACACTTTGTCGCACGTGAAAATGGAGTTTGCTAGAAAATGTGAGAACTCAAATAGCTTCTGCTACTTGTTGCATAAATAAACGAACAATTGTAGGTTAGGTTGAACGTCAAAAGATATGTGACGTTACTGATGTTTTTATACAAGTTGGATTGAATTCAGTTAAACACATGCGGCAGAAAACGAAACCGGGATGGCAAAGCGAGCGGCATCTGAGTTCGTGACAGAACCATGTCCCATCAAGCCGCGCCGGTTCGACCCGCAGAACATTGTGATGCGGTTGCGACGCCGCGAGACCATCGGCTGCCTTTACCCCGGAACACACGTCCTCGTCGCCCGTCAATTTTACCAAAACGTCTTTCCAGACTTGACGATAGTCAATGTGGAAAAACCGCCTTGTTTTTTGAGGAAGTTTAGCCCGGACGGCAAGTACCTAGTGGCCTTCAGCGCGGACCAGTCTTCAATCGAGGTTTATGAGTACAGGGGAGCTTCTGCAGCTGCAGATTTACTTGCTAGTCACCTTGACACGAATTCCGACTACATTGGTCAGCACAATGACAACCAGTCTTTTTATATTAGGAGTCATATCTTCAAACGCTTCTTTAAGGTTGTTACTTTTTTTTTCTTCACTCTCCTTCACTATTTATGTTTCTCCAGTTTTTGCGATTGTTTATTTTCAAAATTGGCATTTGTTACAGTTAAAATGGATCGTGAATGTTGTACAGAGCAACGAGCATCTTAACAGAGAATGTAGTTTGTTTACGGATGATGCCAGGTATGTGATTGTTGGATCGGCCGCTCATATTTCTGCCGAGTTATGGCCGGCTTATTATGATGTAAGTGTTCAAATGTTTTGATCAGTACAGTAGATGACGAGATTGTTATGTTGTGTTTGAATTTTATAGATTTACACAAATAATGAAGCTGTGACTCCCAACCCGAGGTCGTCTTTGGAGAATTACAGCCTACATCTGGTTGATCTACGTTGCGGAAAACGTTGTGATACGAAGCAGTTCAAGGTGGACAAAATTTATTTGTCTCACAATCAAGGTAGAAATTGAAAAAAAAAAAAATGAATTACAACTTTTTGCAAACTTTTTGTACGAGGATTTTGATGTTATTAAGGATTAATTATTTTTCAGGTCTTTATTTGTACAAAGATATCTTAGCGGTTTTGTCTGTGCAGCACCAGACAATTCATATATTTCAATTGGTAGACGGATTATTTATTAACGTAAGAAAAATTGGAAGGTACGAGTTTTTTATTAAAATTTTGCTTGAATGGTGATTTGCAAAAATACCTTTTGACTTGTTTTAAATTTATTAAGTGAAAATTTAAAAAAGATGTAAGTTCGTATTGTATCAAATATTTGAATATTGCAGATTTTGTTTGGAAGATGAAGCGTTTTTGATTGCAAGTGGTTGGCCTGGAGACATCATCAGGCCCCACCGACACAAAATGATCAACAGCCTGAAACACAAACTCCTCGTGTACCTCTACAAAAGAGCAGAATACATTAGTCATACAACAAAAAATCCTTACGAATTAAGACGATTTTACCAGTACTTCGATCAGGTGAAAATAATACCGAAAGATATATTTTTGTATTAAAAAGAAAATTTAAATGAAAAAGACAATAATTCAAATAATTCATTGCAGATAAATGCCTTGCGGATGTGGAAAATGCAACTTCTTGATACAAATCATATTTTGGTACGATACGCAAGCGAAGAAGTTGCGACATTGCAGGCGAGCGAGCCAAACGCCCAGCCAGCCCTATTGGTTGTCTATGACATGGTTTCAGCTAAAGTTTTAGCTGCCTATGATAACGCTTCGACGCAGCTACTCACACAGTTCGAGAATTTTTGTGATTTTTTTAGAAACGCTAGAATGAGCACTGACTGTCAGTACATGTGCTCGCCCTCGAACAATATTTATGCGAGGTGAATTTACAAAAATGTTGATATCATGTTTATTTTAAATATCAATCAGATATAGTAAGTTCATTTTCATTTTAGATTACTCCAGCAGAGATTCAAGCAGACTATAGTTAGTGCTCGATACGGTGGCCTTACGGAGGCAACGAAAAGACTACTTGCTCAATTGCCAATATGTGCGCAGTCCTACTCAAGTTCTCCGTACCTTGATTTGTCATTGTTTAGTTACGATGATAAATGGATCTCAATGATGGAAAGACCGAAGGGATGTGGCGAATATCCCATCAGGTATAAATAGTCAAAATTGCAAATTTGATAATTATTATGATAATGCAATTGCTTCCAAAATACATAAATAAATGTGTAAGTTAATTTTGAATTAAAATTCTTTGCAGATTTTACGCTCGTGACTCAGGTTTGTTAAAATTCAAGATGTATGCAGGAGTAATAACTCGGTCTATGACTCCTCATCCAAGAAGGTTGGTTGCATTCACTTTTCATCCTACCGACCCGTTTGCAATATCAGTCCAACGAACAAACTCCGAATACATCGTGAGTTTTCATGTTCGAAACATAATGTAAAATACTTTTCTACGTGTTATCAACTTTGACAATAAAAAATGTTTATACGATTACAAATCACGTCTTTGTTGATTAAACAAGTCTTGACCGGAACAATCACAAAGAAAACGAGTTATCAGTTAAATAGAAAGCCATCTCTTTATTCCAATATCGCATTATGGAAGACTTCATTTCTTTTTCACAGTCAGAACAAAACATTTCAATTGAGTAATTCAATTTCATCATTGACTTTTATAAAACTATATCACTTTCTTTTGATAATTATTACTACGAAAAGGTCAATTATTATTAATGTCTAATAAAATTAATAACAACCAACAAGACGTCAAAAAATATCATGCGTGTATAAAAAAATATATCAATATATATGAAAACGTCATGCGTACAAAAATAATTCTCTCTAAATTTAATTGCTAAAAATTATTTGGCTATGAGCTTGTCATAAAGCTGCGAGAGCGTTTTATGGTCGACGTTGTCAAGGTAGCCGGCGATTTTGTCCACAACCAGGCTAGGAATCGTGCCGTTGAACAGCCGGCCGAGAATCCGTTTGCACCTCGACAGTTCCACATGCTTGATCCCTGCGAGCCCGATTTTCGTCTTGATCTCGTCTGTGAAAATCGGATACGCCTGACTGTAGCGTTTGCTGTCAAGTTCCCGTTTGATCTCCGGGTTGCCCAGAAACGGTACGATCTTCATAATCGGCTTAGTTACTAAGTTGATGTACTGCAGCTTCGAGTTGCCTACGTAAGATTTGGACAGGTCATTGATCTCAGCTTTGCAGTCCTTTATGATGGTCTCGAAGGTCGAGTCCAAAGCATCCGGCCACTTGCGATCTTCCATGAACTTTTTCTTCACCAACTCAAACTGTACCAGAATTCTTGGCAGGGAGTAATGATCGCCGTACCTCAAGGCATGAGATTTCAGGATCGAACTGGTAGCTCCGTATCTGAGAAGAATCGTCACAGCAGTCTGGTCCTTGTTTCTGACAGCGAGCGTGAGAGGAGTGGCCCCGCTGCGATCTTCCATGTCCACTCTGGCACCCTTTTCTAAGAGGATGTTCATGTAGGCATGTCGCTGGCACTTGGTCGCCAGGTGGAGAGGAGTGTAGCCCAGCTTGTCGATACAATTGATGTCAGCACCGTTGTTCAGCAGAGTCAACAGCATGCTCTTCATGGCATCCGTGTTGGTGGCAACGCCAACTGCAAACGAGACCGACGGGATCGACTGGGACTTGTCGTTGATGTAGAGCATGCAGCAGTTGAAGATGTCGATCGCCCTCTTGTGGATGGCCATGTGGATGGCGTTGAAATCGTGTACACCCAGAGCTTGGGTCTCCTCTCCAGTTATCGCAGCGTAGACTAATTCGTCGCAGATGTTCCTGTTGTCGTAAATGAAGATCGAATTTTGCTTGCCGTGACCTTTGTCCGAGTAGGACGTTAGGTACGCCAGAACCTGAAAAGAAAATGAAATGTAATACAATCTGTTTAACGAACAATTTACTTTTACAGTGTTTGATCTCATCTATTTCAGTATTAAATCAGTCATAATTTGATTTCAATTACTTTTTTATACCAATTGTGTAACTGAACTTCTTTTACGACGTAGAAATTTTTTTCCAAAAATATTCTGATTCAGCACCCTTGCAAGTTTACTATTAACATTTCTATTGATTGATTGATTAACATTTCTAGTGTAAGATTACACCAGATATAATTTGATAGTTCTAGTTTTTTTCATGGTTTATACAGATATTCATTCAGCAATACCCTACCTCAGGAACAGACACCTGTATAAGCCGATGTAACGCCGTCTCGCCCTCTGTCGATCGATGATTGACATCGACCCCGCGGTCAATAAGATACTGAAGAGTCCTCTCATCAGTGATGTACGGGAAGTACCCCTTGTTGCTCTTCGCTATACACTTGGTAGACAGCTCTGCGCCGCGGTGCAAAAGGATATTGCAGATGCCCTCGTTCTTGGACCTCACAGCAAAGTACAGCGGTGTCTCTCCCTTCTTGTTATAAACATTGATCTTAGCTCCAAACTGAATCAACAGGACAACCGTCTTGAACTGGTTGGACCTGGCCGCAACGTGCAACGGAGTATTGCTGTTCCTGTCGCAGATGTTCGGGTCTCCTCCGTACTTGAGCAACTTATTCACAATCCTCCAAGATCCATGAGACGCGGCGATATGCAGCGGGGTCTGACCTTTACTGTTCTTCACATTGACCTTGGCTTTCTTCTGCAGAAGAAGGTGCACCATGAGTCCGTCTCCCATATGGACAGCGTCGTGAAGAGGAGTGTAGTTACACCAGCTCCTCTCGACGTTGACCTTGGCGTTGTGTTTGATGAGGAGTTTGGCGACGGTGTAACAGGCCGAGACCACCGCGCAGTGCAGAGGACTGAACCCATCCAACCTCTTGTTATTCACATTTGCGCCGTTGCTTAGCAGCCATTTGACCATGCTGAAATTTTTGTTCGCCACGGCGGCAAAGAGGGGATGTTCCCCGGAATGGGTGCAGACGTTGACCTTCGCGTTGCGTTTGAGTAGTAGCCTTGCGGTCTCCTGGTGGCCGAGGTACACGGCGTGGTAAAGCGGGGTCCGACCGGTGTCGTCGGTTGCGTTGACGTCTGCTCTGTACTTGATCAGCACTTGGATCATCTCGAGTTTGTTGAGCTCGACCGCTGCAAAAAGGGGGCTGCAGTTTCTGTAGGGACCGGCGGAGGGTTTCGCGTTGCAGTTGGCGTTCAAATCGCAGAGACACTCGATTATGCTGGTGTAACTGTTGAGCACCGCCAGCCACAGGGCTGTGTACCCCTGATGGCACTTGAGTTCAGTGTCCACTTTATGACTTAACAGAAGTTTGACCATCTCCAGATGGTTGTTCATCACGGCGATGTGCAGAGCGGAGTACCGCTGAAACGCCCCGGAGGAGATGAGCAGGTTTGGGTCTGCCTTCTGTCTGAGCAAGCTCGTGGCTATTGTCATCGAGTCGTTGAACACCGCCATGTGCAGGGGCGTCTTGCCGTGGTCCATCGTGCGGGAATTCACGTCCGCGTTGTGGGCCAAGAGGATGTTCACTGCTGTTAGGTTGTCCTCGTGCACCGCCTTGTGCAGAGCTGTCCAGCTGCGACTTGAACGCGCCTCGATGTCCGGACGAAGGCGCATTATAAATCGGATCATCTTGTCGCAACCGGTGCCGATCGCCTTGTGGAGCGCCGTCTCCCCGTCTGCGTGCATTTTGTTGACGTCGATTCGGCCCTTGTGCTGCTTGTAATAATTTTTGATTTCGTTCACGTCGTGGTTGTCGATCATCGAATAAAAGATATCGTCTTCAGTCAACGCCATTGTTAAAATCTAAAAAAAATCAAGTAAAATTTGAACTGAATTGAAAATTAAATTAAAATTTTTATTTTAATTTGTAAAGTATTTGAATTTTTTTTTTTTTTTTTTTGTTAAAAGTTGATTAGGTATTGAAATTGCGCACCTATTTTGATTCGTTCCTTAGAAAGAAAAAAGATAAGCCCTTTTCAACGGTTATTAAATCCACCTGGTCAGAAATTACACTTCAACATGTACTGAAAAGTAAAGGTGGAGTCACGATGAAGTTTTGATACTGATGGTAAAATAATGATTTGACGGTTGAGATGCCTACCTTTTTATAACGTTACTATAAAAACTGTTAATTGATATTTTGCGTCGATCCAATTCAAGAGATTCGATTTCTCCAACATAATCCTTATGTTTTTATCGGGCTATGTACACTTTTGATTAATACTTATTTTACAATTAAATAATTTAATTACTCGTCATTGGTTAAAATTTGTATGTACATAAAATTAAATAACTAATCTACCGCACGCGAGACGGCGTGTCCAAAGGCACTGCAAAACTGAATTCACGAAAATACCATGTAATGTTGTGAAAACATTTTGTGATTGATATCGAAATTCTGGTAATCTGTTGTCTTTTCAAATTCAAATTTTTCTTCTCAATCTCATTTGAAACATCATTTTCAAACTATTTCTATTATTCCAACACGCAATTTTATTTAAAGTTGCCAATGTAAATACAAAACACAATATGACAGTGAAAAAAAAAAAATAATAATAATAATAATAAAAACAAATTTGATTTTTCATAAAATTGTTTATTGCTTGATTTTTAAATATTTTTATATGTTTCTTGTTTTAAAATAAATCTAAGGATGGAGGAAAATAAGAAAAACAATAGGTTTAAATGGCTGATTAGAGACATTTATTAACGAGTACTCAGGCAATAAGTTTGCAAATTAAAATGAGCCATCCCTGTGTGGTAAATGAATACGAAACTCACAGTAAAAGTATAAACGAAAAAAAAAAACAATTAAACAAACAAAATTGATTCGATGTAATTGAAATTCTTTTTATGTACAATTTCCTTGGTTTATTGGAATGACAAATCGTGAAAAATAAATATAGATTTTATGGCATTGATGGCGGTTTCTAATTGATTTACTCGGCTTCCTCGTCGTGTTCTTTTCCAGTCAACATATCGATAAGACTCTGTGTGTCGATCATGCCTTTGTCGTCGATGTAGAAGTGATCAGAAGCCTCGTTCCATTCTTGCATGGTGAATTTTTCGCCGAATGTCATCAGCAGCTTCCTCATTCTGAAACCATCAAAACAGGGTTTAGTCCTTCAGAACAACACAAATGTACTGAACAAAAACTAATATAATAGTTCAAAAAAATGAACGACATTCATTTTTATTAAAAATTACCTTTCACCGTCAATTTTTCCGTTGTTGTCGAAGGTCATGAAAGCAGCAATAACTGTTTCATCATCATCAGCACCTAAACCACAAAACCGATTTAAGTAACTCAGCAAAATTTTTTTAACTCACACTTTAAGTATTTTTATTCTTTAACACATACTTCCTTGGAGTCGATTGCCGAACATGTTCACCATCTGGGTGAAATTCATTGGTCCAGAAGCTTCTGCAAGCATCTCATCCAATTCTTTTTCTGTTGCAAGTCTGCCTACTGTATCAAATGAGTATCTTAGATCTGCTTTTCCAATGATACCATCTTTGTCATGGTCCATAATTTGGAAACCCTGTAATTTTTGTATTCATATTTATTTTCTTGTTTTTCAAAAAAAAATTGTATAAAAATAAATAAAAAAATATAAACAATGAATTAAAATTAATTAACTTGATTAAGATTGCCATTTTAATAAAAAAATTATATTTGATTAGTTTGATCGCAGACCTCTTTGAATTCCGCAACTTGTTTCTGAGTGAAACAGGAGAAAACATTGGATCCGGATCGTTTGAGTTTACGACTTCCTCTGCTAGCTCTGGTTGAGCCGGAAGGAGATTTTGCAGTCTCAGCGGGAGCGGCGGCAGCAGGCGCGGGTTCTGCTGCTGCTGGCGCCGGTTCAGCGGCACCCTCAGCCGGCGCTGCCTCCTCCTTCTTCTTGGTCTTCTTCTTCTTTTCTTTATCAGCCTGGAATTTATTTAATAAGACGCATTTGAAAGTTTTGCAATTACATTCCGACGAGATTTGATTGAATCCAAAATTTTTAATCGAATAGAAGACTTGTCATTATTTAATAAATGATTGTGTTGGCGTTGAAGAGAAACACTTATGAAGGATGACATTTGTCTTGCGTTTTGCACGGAAGAGTTATTTCGACATAGACCTAATTTTATTTTCGTCTTATTTCAGCTGTTCATTTTTTTCGTCTTCAAGTACGCGCGAGACTTATATCATTCTTGACTATTATCCCAGACTGTCTATTTCTGATATCTCTAAACGTTTATGTTTGATGAATGAAATGAGTTTTGACATTTTTGCCAAATGGAAGAAAAATAACCTCGATTATTATTTTGAAATAAATTCTTCAAATATAATTTTATCTTGTGTCATTGAAACGTTCTTTACTAACTAAATTAACTGAAGATAATTATTTATATTTTTTTGAATAAAATGAATTCCTGTGAAAAAACTTCAAAATTAAAATGTTCAAAATTAAAAAGTTCAAAATTGAACAAATGCAGACAAAATTAATAGAGAAGATGGGCACGTTGTTCTTCCGGAGTATTTTAGTCAGCATGGAATTCTACAAATCACTATTATTTCACCTTAGAAACTAAATTTAACACAAATGAATTTTTTTAAAGATTTATTTCAAACTATTTCTTAAGCTAATGGAAATATTGATGGAAACATTAAGTCGAGCGTTAATTTGAAAGGCGTTTCCTTTGGGGTCTAATAATAGATTTCAATTGGATCACCAATTATATTTCCGAAACCTCGACAAAACTCATATAGATAATTCTTGTTCAGTTTCCAATTTGTTATGCAATCACAAAACGGCTCGGATAAATTGTTCCCAACATTTATACGTGGTTTTGGTTTAGATATGTCGAAACAACTGTCTCTTTTGCTTTATGAGAATATTGAACTGATGCAGAATTTTTTTACACAACACAAATTGAAATTCATTGGTCAGTTATGAAAAAATTGGGTAAGCAGGGTTATTAAAAACACTCGTATTTTTAATAGATTCGCTCTCATGTTGCAATTTCCACACTAAAACCAATCAAAACTCAAATTTCTTTGATTAAAAATTTGCAAACCAAAATTTGTTCGAATTAAAGTTTTTTTTTCTATCCGAATAGTTTTATCCTACTGATGCAACTTTTCCTCCAAGAGGTTTTTTGGTACGAAATTAAAAAAAAAAAAGATTTTGTTATTCAAAAAAGAATCTCAATGTGCC
>JAAMPD010002249.1:0-16154 GCA_025266255.1 Trissolcus basalis
AAACGATATCAGCGATTTTATCCAGAGATGCTCCACTTGCCAAAAATACTAAGCAAGTCGACTAAATACACAAGTCCCAATGGTCATTACAGACAACTGTTCGGATTGTCTTGAAAAAGTTAGCCTAGATCTATTCGGTCCTATCCGGATTTAAGATACGAGAAATAATTATAAATTTTTATTAACCATTTAAGATGGCCTCTCGAAATTTTCCGTTGCTGTCCCACTAACCGAAGCTACCGCCTATGAAGTTGCAAAAGCGTTTGCACATAACTTTATATGCACATTTGGATGCCCAAAAGCTATCCTCACAGATGGAGGCTGACGGTTTGTCTCAGAATTAAACAAACAATTCGCAAAAATTTTCAACATGAAACATTTTGTGTGCAGCCCATACCACCCACAGTCGAATGAATCTCTCGAAAGATTACACTTTAAACTAACACAATATTTAAAATGTTATATTGCAATAAAACCAGACTGGCCAAGCCTGATACCACTTGCAATGTTCGCCTACAACACAGTTAAAGACAATGGCAGGCACAGGCTACACACCTTTCAACTTTATGTACGGAGAGAAAGTTAGGATACCCTTAGAATTTCCTATAGATAAGACAAAAACTTATGACGATTATCTAGTTGATTTAACGAACCGTTTACAGAACAAAAGAATACAGAACTCTCGCAAGTACTAACCTTCAAAATGCAAAAGAAAAATCGAAGTTTTACTACGACCGCGAAATTCACGATGTAGACTTTAAAGTCGGAGATTATGTTTTTGAGATCAAAGGATAGAGAAAAACGAAGTTATATTCTTCAAATATAAAGCCATACAAAATCTTAGAAATAACATCTATTGACAACCTAATCATAGAAAAAGATGGCGAAAAACGAAATATCCACGAAAATCGCGCGAAATTTGCACACTTTGGAGAAGAAGACTTACAAGAAATTACTCCTCAGTAAAAAGCCATCAGAAAATTATTATATAGCTAGTAAGAATGAAAATCTCCCCAATATATCTAACAAAATATATATATCGAACAAAAAAATAAATATGTAACAAAAACAATATATATCTAAGAAAAAAATGTATACCAAACAAAAAAAGATATTTCTAACAAAAAAATTATTCAAGGAAAAGATGCCGAGAATTATCCGAGTTTACCTGAAAAATGAACATAATTTATTAGTTTACAATAATTATATAAATTAATGAATAGAATTAAAAAAAAATTAGCGAACTGAATGAATGAAAACCAAAAACGAATCCTAATGGTCAGAATTGCCGTACACCGCCGACCATGGTACGCGTCAACAGCGCCATTCTACACACACATTCTTGTCACAGCTACACACACATTACAAGAACGTCCCACGAAAAGCTGAAATCTAACAATTAAATCAAAATAACAAACCAATTATTTACTTAAAACTAAGAATTAACACTCGCCAAGTGATCAAAAAGATAGATTAAATAAAAAATGAAATTTTATATAAAGTTTCGAAATGCTCCAAAAATAAAATATACCCACAAAAATAAATTTTAACTCTAAACGTTCAACGGCCGCAACACCATAGCGAAAACGCCACAAACACCACAATCAAGCTGAGCAGAAAATGCACCATATACCTACGATCAAGTCCAAATTAATTAGTAATGATACAAAAGAACTTTGACCTACACAACATATCTTTTTCATTCTTATCAGAATAATTTATTTATTAAACAATACAAAAAGAAAAACTAAGCAATTAGCAATAAATCATATACTGATGAACTATCATAATAAATATAAACGATGAATATAAAAAGTAACCGAAATGAAGAATTATTATTTTCATTTTCATTGAATTAATTATTAAACTATTGCAGAAATAAAAAGATTATTGATCAATAATCTTCTTATTAGAAAAAGGAACTGCACAGACTATAACCTGCACAATATTTCAAACCTCAACAGCAGCCGACAATAACGCCACACACACACCAAAGCACTTGCACACACGGAAAAAGGAATTCTCGTGAACAAAAAAAAAATCCACTGATAACACATCTCAACACAAAAATCTAACAACGAAACTAAATATCCATACAACGAAAATGAACTTAACACCAACAATAAGTATGAACAAACAAAAACATAAATAAATCTCACGACACAGCTAACCTGATCACGCACGCACGAACACTACAACGCAACGGCAACGCGCCGGCAACAGACACGCGTTGTCTTATTCGCACACACTTTCTGTCTCACTCTCATCTATAGAAAATGTTTTCTCTACAAAAAACAAGTAAAATATCTAATTAAATACGAAAATACCTTAACGTTACGCTTAACTAATGTAACCGAACAATCTAGCACTACAATAAATGAATAAAATAAAGAAAATTTAAAGATTTTAGATTAAACCTAACGATACGTGCACGCACACTATGACGCAACGCACACCGACGGAGCGACACGTGACTTACAACAACCTTTTACCGAACACTTTGAACGACAAAAAATATAATAAATAAACAATCAAACAACAAATCAACTCCAGAAATCAAATTCACGATAAACAAATAATAACATTTTTACGCCACGACAAACTGACAATCGGAATCAACGAAACAATACTAATTTTCTGAGTCACGACCACAAGAGAAAAAAATACGACACCATAAGACACTGCGATAACAGCATCAAACTTCGACGTTCGACATGCAGAAACAACTTAAAATCGTAAATCAAACCAAAAGAAATAATACATGAAATTCGCGACACGTTGATCATTAGTATTATAACAAATAAATTTTTACTAACAAAGAAGAACTGATACTAACTATTAATTAGAAAATAAACAATCACTTACCTTTCTAGTCCATCTTGAAAGCGAACACAATATAATAAAAAAAAACATCGAATCAAAAAATTAAATAAGAAAAAGATATTGTAAACAAAAATATATATATGAATCAACAATAAAATTTTTTTATACAATAAAATAGAATATCGCATCACAGGGAGTAGGGAAAAGAAAAACAAAGAAAAACAAAACACTCAAATAGTGAAGTAAGTTGTTCATTAAAAACAACCTGAAACGAGCAGGGATGCCTCATCCTAAAAAACATGCAGCCCCCACAGAGTCGGCAACGCCTGGGCCGTCGGCAAATCGCCCTTAGCTCACAGGCCTGGTGCCGCATCCATAAGAGGCAGTCCTCCCTGCTATGTCCCCTCTCGCTACAATACACGCACCTTGCACGTGAGAACCATCTTCTTAGCTAAAACAAACAAAATAAAAACATTTTAAATAAACAATCCAAATAAAAAATACAAATAAACCAAAATAAAATGAAAATTATTCATTACAAAATGAAAAAATTTCAAACAAACAATTCAAATACACAAAACAAATAAACTAAAACGAAACGAAACAAAATAAAAACAACTCAAATAAACAAATTTAAACAAAATAAAAACAATTCAAATAAACAAAAGCAAAATAGAACAAATAAAAACAAAACAAAAAACAATCCAAATAAACAAAACAAATCAAACAAAAGCAAAGCGAAAACTCACCCAATGCACCCTGATACGGCCTTTCACGGGTTTTGCGTCCTCAGCCTCCTTGCTCTTCCCCTCCTCCGCCACAGCGTACTCCCCCGAGATGGAACCGATCGTCATCGAAGAACCTAAAAATACAGAAAAAACTTTTGTTATAATATAAAATGAACAAAATAGAACAAAAAAAAATGAAAAATTACTTGAGGAATAAGGTAGCAAAGAAGTCTCCTCAGCGCGGACGTCGGCAACCATATCTTTAAACACCATAAGGCGTCGTCGGTTCCTATCTGAAAAAAAAACATATATATATATAACAAAAAAAACTAACAAATAAATTTACCATATACAAAAAAATTATATAAATAATGATAACAACATATAATACATAGATACATACACATATAATAACAACAACTCACCTAAACTACCCAGAAGAATATCCACGACTTCCTCGAACTCGTCCAGGTCGAAACAAACATCGCGCACCATTTTTTTTCTTCTTTCGAAAAAAACAACAACGAAAAAACCAATGACGAGAAAATCGCGAGGAGAAAATGCTCCAGACACTGAATGACAAACCAAAGACAAGAGCATCATAGCCCAATTCATATCTCGAAATTCGACGCTATTGAAACTATTCAAAACATAAAACATCAATACGAAATACCAATAATAATAGATACATATACGAATTAAATATATAAATACAAAGAATACATTCATTAAAACACATATATACAAAATACATATATAAAATATACATAAATTCTAAAAGAAGATTATCCAAAAATTATGTCACAGGTTTCCACGCAACTGTACTGGGAAACGAAAACGCAATACTCTGCGACTAGACATCTGGATTCGTCTGTGCAGATGCAAATTGTTGGACCGCTGGAATTTTATACACCGGTTATCACGCGTATCACTCGGAAAACGATCTTCGAAAATTAATTTGCGATTGTTGTTTCGACAACGAATTATTTCATGTACGTCCAATCTTAGACTGTACACTTTGTACTTTACACTATCTAACACATGGAGAAGATCCAGAACCCTTAGAACCAATTATATTAATCGAAGATATAATTAACTCGAGCTCATAAGCCAAAAAATGATTTTTATACTCATATTCATCTCCAGTCTAACTGGATCCTCAGCATTATACGGATTCAATTGTTCTGCTCCGCAAGCAGAAATTACACAAATTTCTCTTACGGAAGTAGAAGAGTGTAATATAGAAATACCAAAACCAAATATCACTAGAACAAACCTACAATTATTACTAACTACGTACTCAACTATACACGCGCATTACTGTTATATACAAATCACTCGCTTTATCAGACGTTGTTCAACGTGGAAAGAGCCCCAAGTGGTTCAAAAAGGTTTCGCAACATACATGAAAAAATTAACTATAGAAAAACGCTTTTCGTTACACGAATCACAACGTACCAATATTAACGGCAATATCATTGACAATATAAACAGAAACGCAACGACATATTTTCACTTAACTCAAGCAGGAACATTAGACGAAGGAGGTAACTGCAATGGAGCTTCATACACTGACCAGTTCGGAACGTGGTCTGATGTAGTGGTTCAAGCAGATGAAAAAATTATTTTAGCCGACTACGAAGTAACAATCAAATCAGAAGAACAAGTTTTAATCACATCCTCTGAAATTCGATGTCCAATTAACAAAGGCAAATGTTATGGACACAATGGAGGCATTCTTTACTATAGTCTATTTCCAAAAGACCCGTGCGATTTTGATAAGTATACCGTATTATACGAAGGGGTAAGAAATAAAATGATTAGCCAAACGCAACACGGACAAGAAACAATTATAGCAGTCACTTCAGAGGATATTACCTTTGCCCTCACAACACTCATGTCACAAAATATTTGCGGTTACACCTTAACTCGCACAGAGCACCCGAAATTATATATATTGGAAGGCGTTAAAGGAGAATTTTTCAAAACTAAAGACACCATACAAACAAACGACTCAAATGTTTTCAACTATGTGAACAGTAAATTCGTATATATAGAATAACATTTCCGCGAACAAATTGAAACATTATACCACAACGTATTGACAAAACGTTGTGAACTCGAACGTAAAGTATGAAAGAATTCTTTAAGTATTGCAACTCAAAATTCTGACGAGTTCATTTTGACATACATGGAAGAAGTCGGATACACAGCAATTTTAGGAGGCGGTATTATTTACGTTCAGAAATATCACCCTGTAGAAGTAACAGTCGCAAAAACAGACAGATGCTATTAAGAATTACCCGTGATACACAGTAACTAAACTGTATTTCGTATGCCCAGAACCAAAATTTTAAAGAGAGTAGGCTTTGAAATAACCTGCAATCCAATGTTCCCACCAGAATTTAACATAGACGGAAACTATTACAAAATGACCCCAACTCTTATCATGACAACTCTCCCTCACGTTTTACAACCAAATTCTACACCTACCTGGGCATACGTATCCCCAAACCAGTTAGCAAAAACAGGAATGTATTCAAACGAAGATCTACAGAGACTAAGAGAATACATGATGCAACCTCGTGATCAACCCGCAATAATAAATAAAATAGCACGCCTAACCTCAGGGCGATCGGTATCAACTGACATATTGCGCCTAGGAAATTTAGTAGATGAAAATACAATTAAACGAATTATGAGCAATACTTGAAATCGACTTTGGGGCATCATGAAAAGTGTAGGTAATATCACCACTGGACTCCTCGGAACTCGATTTATTTCTCGATTCTTCAAATTGATAATCGACACAGGATTGCATTTCCTATCACTTAAAGCTGCGTCTGGCTGGTCATTTATACTTGTAGGCGCCGTTTGGGACTCATTCACAAATTATTCGTTGTATCGCGTGCAACGAGAATACAAACGACATACAGCTCAAGAATCTGATCAACCGGATGATCAAACAAATGAACAAGCGAACAATCAACCCCCTTCCGATTCAACTGCGAAACCAGAAATTAACATTGTCACCGAAGGTAATAGCACTCAAAATGCTCAGGGTCTGACTGCTTTTCCAGAGGAACTACATAACGCTTCACCGAAACAAAACTATTCTACACTACCTCCACGAGCAGGCCATCACTACTAAACTAAGACAAAAGGAAAAATTATAATCTAAACAAAAACCAAAACTTTATACAAACAATATATAATAAAACAAAAAGCTATAACCAAAAATATGAAAAAGCTACACCAGGACCACTGCTTCTTTCAACTTACTAACAAAAAAATAATGACATGAAATTTCTAACAATTTTAACAACGAAGCAACCCTTGTATATCTATTTCTTTCAATTTAAATTAGGTTAGTTAGTAAGACAAAGAATGTGTACTGCTGTGTGCAATATTTGCAGGTGCTGTCCAGGCTTGAGAACACTACCTCAGCCTCATTGACAAACCATCTGCAGACAAAATAATGCACCAATCCAAATGGCTTCAACCAAATATAACGCACCTACCTCTACTTCTACCTCATCACGGCTTCGAACACGAACCTATACTTCGGTGGACTTCGAGGGACTTATGGGACGTCTAAAATGTAGGACCACCAGTTTCCCAACGACTAATTTTGTATTTAGGCTTAAAAACATGTACAAAAAAAAATATAAAAACACATTCAACAAAAATTAAAAATATATACACACATATATATCTGTTACAGGCAATGTCGGTAATCCGGGCAATGTCGACAATGCCCGGGCAATGTCGACATTGCCCAAAATGATAGGGCAATGTTTCAAGAAACATCTTTGCCCGGGCAAAGTTAACAATGCCCAACGATTGGTGGGCAATGTCAAAATCAAAACAGCATTCAATTCGAAATCAAAATATAAACTAAGAACCGATCAATTAAACTCAGTTTCTATCGTGATTCCGGCGGCTACACTTTGACACGATGAAAGAAAAATTCGAAGATAAATTGCGTCATTTAATCGCAGAAAAACGACAGGACAATAGTTTTTTTTTATCTGAGGAGGAATATGTAGATCGGATTGAAAAAATGAAGAAGTATAAAAGTAAACCTGTGAATCAGCCATCAAGTTTTTAAAAAAGTACGATGTTCTAACAGTGAACGGAAAGGAAAAATTGATCAAACCGGTAAAAGACTCCGATCTAGTGCTTTCTTATGTTACAAATGAGGAAGTGTTTTTTATCCTCAACGAGACGCACATTTCTATTGGACACGGAGGACGCAATCGAATAGAATACGAATTAAAAAAAAGTATTGCAATGTAACGAGAGAGACAATTATGGCATTTTTGAGTTTTTGCATTTCGTGCCAGAAAAAAGCGACACTCAAAAAACGAGGCTTAGTATCTAAACCAATTCTCCACAAAGCATTCAACAGTCGCGCGCAAATTGACCTTATTGACATGCAGAGTCAATCTTTTGACGACTTCCGCTTTATAATGGTTTATCAAGACCATTTAACAAAATTTATTATTATGAAGCCGCTGAAAACCAAACGCGCAGAAGAAATCGCCTTTCAGTTGATGAAAATTTATACTTTATTCGGAGCTCCGGCAATTTTGCACTCTGACAATGGCCAAGAATTTGTCAACAAAGTACTAGACGAACTACATTCTATGTGGGATGGGGTAAAAATTGTTCATGGCAAACCAAGGCATAGCCAGAGCCAAGGATCTGTTGAACGAGCCAATCGGGATATAGAGGGGATGTTAGCAGCTTGGATGGAAACAAACAATTTTAAAGACTGGCCTAACGCGCTGAAATTAATTCAATTTCATAAAAATCGCGCTCTTCACAGCGGTAAATTTAGGTTTTGCTTTCAGTTGATTTATTTTATTATTGTTTTGCATTTTATTTTGATTCTCGCAGGTATCGGTTGTTCACCCTATGAAGCCATGTTTGGATGCCCGGCCCAAACGGGCTTGTTGTCTTCTGGTTTGCATCGCGATGAAATTGAGAATATAAATTCAGAGGAAGATCTATTAACTGCTTTTGATGCGCAACCTGATTCAAATTCAGGTAGATAATTGTAATTTTAATGGCGAAAATGAACACTTATCAATTAACTTATTCATTTTATGTCAAAAAAATTTTTTAACAATTTTAGACAAAGCATCATCACCATGAAGCAGAGGGGTCAGATAATAACGATTCCGGTAATAAAAATGAAAATTTAAAGACAATTTTGAAAAATGCAAAAAATTGTGATTAATTCAAAATTTTAGAAGAATCATCACCAGAAAACGGACAAAATAATTTCGATCATCAAATCAATTCCGACGAACAGAAAACTGATTCTAATAATCGAGAAAATTCTGAGGTTAATTCTGGTGCAGCCTCTTCTGTTATATCTGGGCGCACTCGAGGCATTAAACGACAACGAGAGAACGCTGCTAAAAATTTACCATCACCATCATTCAATTCATTAATTAACAGTTCGACTTATAACTTGATTTGCCTCTTTAGTCGTTTCAATAAACATTTTTTTTAAATCGTAGACTTGAATTATTTCATACCTGCTTCGAGTCATAACATTATGATTATTTTTTTATCAAAAAAAATTCTGTATCACGTTATAAATTGAACAGTATATATAATTAAACAGTTGCTCGATTCTGAATCTAATGATTTAATAATCATGATCATGAAAAATAAAATAGAGAAGCACAAATTGAATAAATGTACATTCTACATTTTTGCTTTGCGGTATTGTTCATTCGAAATTTATTCATCATTTTTAACATCGTTTATTGTCATTATTAATTCATTATTCATTAAAATTTCATTAACATTCGAGATTTAGATTACCCAGAAAATGGAAATCTAAAATGGACCTTCAACTAAACTTGGATTGCATTGGACCTTGTCTCAGACGTTTTAAGATGAAGATCATGACCATAAATAAATAAATATATTATAATACAATTAATGAATCATGTTTTACTAACTCTGGGTGCGAGCTTCATGTAAATCTTGCTAAAAAATGATGAAAATCGCTTTAACACAGATTTTGGATTAGAAAGTTCTCAAGATCTCAGAATTTTCGTTTTGATTGGTTTTTATAGTCAAACAAATTTTTTTTTTGAAAAAATTTTATTCACATGAAAAAAATTTATGCAAATCTTTCAGTTCAATGCGAAGTTAGATTTTTGCTAACTTTGTGTGAACTATTTTGTTAAAGCTCTGCGTCACGAGGAAATGTTAAAGTTTAAAAAATAATGAGCAAATATAAATTTTCAAATACACTCAAACCTCTTACTGTGCTACATTGCGGGACCAGAAGCCTCTCACTGTGCAACAAAGGTAGCTGTAGTTTGAGTGTACAAATAAAATCAAAATCTTTCAAATTATCATGTTCTGCAAATTTTCTACGAAATGCAGATTAATATAGAAAGACAGCTGGTCCGAATGAAAAACTCAAACCAACGGACGGATGTGCATCCGTTCCGCGCAATGTTCCAGATGACTGCGAGCGGAGACCAGTGCAGAAGATTAAATCATGTAAACGATCTGTTAAGC
Source organism: Trissolcus basalis (assembly GCA_025266255.1). Taxonomy (NCBI): domain Eukaryota; kingdom Metazoa; phylum Arthropoda; class Insecta; order Hymenoptera; family Scelionidae; genus Trissolcus; species Trissolcus basalis. The sequence goes on from JAAMPD010002249.1 coordinate 10,104, forward strand.
AGGTTCCCAAACAACGTAATCAAAAACAAACAACATCCTCATTTTGGTAGCATTCAATTATTTAGCATATAAGGCTCGGTTTAAAATGGTGAATTTGATTTGGAACTGCTTCGGTTCCGAATCGATCCCGGATAACAACAGATAACAGAATCGAATCGGAACCGAATCGGATCAGAATTAGACATTATTCATCGAGGGATGTTTATATATTTCAGAAAGTTTAAATAATTAATCGTGTTCTAGGTTTAACATTTTTTAGTTTTCAAATTAGAAAATAACAAAATTTTTTAGTATAAAAGTTTTCATTTTATCAATACACGAATTATCAATTCACTTTATCTTGTTTCTTCAATTCACTTTTTTTCATTTTCATCACTTTCAATTATTATTATTATCATTATTATGATCGTTATTGTTAGACTGATATTACAATATACTTGCTCACAAGTGAATTTATGTACTACTACGATCATTGAAATGGCGCAACGAATATAGACTGAGTTGAAACAAAGTTTAAGAACCTGAAAAGAAAAAATTAAAAACGTAAAATGACACAATTTTGATACATTAAAAATAAATTAACACACATTATTCTAAATATACGAACACAGTTTTGATTATGTATTTCAGAATATGTTTGTTGGTTTTTTCACCTCTGCTATGTGCGCAGCGTTTTGACATGACACTCGAACTCAACCCTAGCGCCGCGTTCGCGCTGGACTATCGTACGGCCATGCGCGTGCACGAGCCATTACATAACGTAACGCGGTAACCATTGGGGTCGCCAAATTCCCCAATGACTTGTGTAACGCAAAAAGGTCTAAGTTGCGATTAACGTAACGCTGTCGCCATATTTCAAGTGGTGGCTGACAAATTTATTCGATACTGTCACGTTAAAAGCCTTGATTCGAGCTTTTTTAAGACTAAACACTTGATTGATGATCTCTTTTTTGTCCTAAAAATCGTGTTCAAAATTCTAAGCCGTGGAATATTTGAATTGAGTCTTAGGAGTCTTAATTCAAGACTTCTTAACATATATTTTTACCTCTTAGAAGTTTAATCGAAAACATTTCGTCTGTAGAAAAAGACATTCAGTTATATAAATAGTCGTAAACTCTCATGAAGATCTGTATGTAAATCGATTTTCTTAAAAAAACAGAATAATGTTCGATTTTTGTTTTTCATCAGTTCTCATTTTTGCTAATTCAGACTTGTTGAACAATTTTAATGACTCAATTTAATGAAACACTAAGTCATGTAGTTACCGAAAATCACCTATAAAGCAGAAAAAATTCTGATATATATCGAAATAAAATATTTGAAATTATAACGGACATGATATTGAATCAGTTTATTGTTCCAGTCTTACAATCTTTACAATGGAGTTTCAATTTTACACTAGCATAGCGAACAAACGATACAGATAAATAATAAACGCTACAGATAAATAATCAGAGTTTTTCATACATAAAAATATTGCACAGGAATATTGAGTTCAAAATCACATTAAATTATAGCCGTCAAAGTTCCATTCCTTTGGCGACAAATATACGAAAAACTTTCAATAAAGTAGGGTTTTGCAAAAAAATAATAATAAACCGAGTCGATGGATAATCAGGAATTTTTATGTCATTCAAAAAGTCAGATCGTAATACAGCAATTGATGAGCATTCTTGTAGAAAGTGTAAAATAGAATCCTGAGACTGAATATCTTGAGAAGTTTTACAAAAATTAGAGTAATTAAATTTATAAACACAGTTATCACGACTCAATCTGCATAAAATTGGGTTCGATAATTTAATTTAAGCGAGTAACCTTTTAACAAAAAGAGGTAAATCGAGATTTAGGTAATTATCGGCAAAATGTGAGTTTATAAATTGTAACACATTAAGATTTTTGAATTTGTCGCATTGTCAAGGTTAATTAATAAAGTGGACTTTCTACAACCGGTGAGATACGCATATGGATTGTTCAAAATGTGATCGCATCAAAAGGTTTTGCTCGTCATATCGGTATCAATCCTAGAGAAAAGACTTGCAACTTGGAGCCACCAATTATATTCTGGTGACCGCGCGCTATTTGATATGCTGCAAATTCTCAACCAGCATAGTTTAGGAATGCGATTTGAGGGCATTCTTTACAGATTCAATAGAGAACATTCTTGAAAACATTGAAAAAAATGTCCGGTTGTATGATTACATATCTCGACGCGGAGCTAGATGTATTCAACGGGAGCTGCAAGAATCTTCTATAAAAACTGACATGAATTTTTTTAAAGGCGTCAATATAACAAACAGCCCTAACCGTGTCGTCGTAAAGAAAAACCATTTAAGACCGATGAGTTTAAAAATTTCGTTGACAATCGGCCAAGAGTTAATGTTTAAATTCTTAATCAAATTGAGACTAGCCCCGACTGTGAGATTCGAATTATAGATCTTCAATCTACACATTTTGCTAAATAAACAGTTAGAAGAAAAGGTACGCCAAGATAAGTAAATTTTCTTACAACTTCGGAAGTTTCATGATTAATGCAAAATAATTAATTAGCATGTCTATCGCGGTTACCTTTTGAAAAAATGACAATTTTTGTTTTATCGACGTTGACATGGAGGTGATTCTGTTCGGAATAAATTTGTAATAGAGAAATTCTCTTTTTTAACTCGATCGGAGAATCCGCTAACAATGTCAGATTGTCCGTATAAGCGAGAACATTTAACTCGGTGTAATGGTTCACAGAGATTATTCTACAGCCGTTTGTTCGCAGAAAATCGTCGAGATCCGCTAGAAGAAAAACAGGGGGCTCAGGACTTCTCCTTGTAAGACCCCTTGTGTTATCTTAACTTGAGGCATTACACCGTCCGAGGTCTTGATACACGTCGTGACGTAATCGTACAAACTTTTGAATTTACGGATTAATTTTGAACTAATGCCCAGGGAGAACAATTTGCTCTATAAAATCGTATAATTCACCTTATCAAACGCCTTAGTAGAATCCACAAAAATGACAAATAATTTTCGTTTTGGTTGACTGATCTATATTTGTATGAGTAAGTTGAAAACAAAAATGTTATTTTAACAACTACACTTAAGTATAAAACTCGATTGAAACTCAGGAATACTTCCATCGATTTCGTAAAAAAAGGAAACGCGAGAATTTGATATATAGTAAATATCTTGGTTATTGTGTTAATCAACGCAATGCCTTCGTAATTATTGGGGTCATCCCACGCGATGTTTTTATAGAGCATAAAAGTTTGCGCGTGGCTCCAAGCTCAAGGGACGGTTTCAATATGAAGAATTTTATTGAATAGCGATGTTAAGTAATTAAACCAATTTTCCGGGTTTTTGTAAAATTCGTTAGTGATCCCATGAAGACTTTCTTGTTTGCGCTTGAATTCATTGATTTTAAAATTTCGTTGCAGGTTATGTCCGCATCTAAAAACGGGTGTCTCACATCAACAAAGAATGTGTCGGGTGAAACAAGGGATTGAGAATGAAGATTTCTTAAATAATTATACCACTAGTCTAGGTCAATGAAGTTTCTCTGCGGATTTTTTCGTCTAAATTTGTCGATAATTGACTACTGTTCGTCGATTTTTTCTGTTGATTAGAAATGATGAATCATATCAGCTTCAAATGTTTTCTTCTTACATTTTAGATTGTGATGATAAAGCGATTTCATGTTCATGTATGCGCGCACGAGATCAAGTAGAAAGTCATTTCTCTTGCAGTTTTTTAGTTACCGTTTAATGTTAGATTCTAGATCGCGACATTCAGAATCGAAGGGTTTCTTGTGCGACGAGATACCTCACTGAGTGTATTCACAACGAGTGATAAGCCGCAAGGATTCGCGGATTTATCAATAGCTGTGATTAGATTGGTATACATAGTATCCGTATCATCATGGATATTAGCTACCAGGGAAGAAAAGGAGAGGGAGCCGGAGAAGGCAGCTGCTCTGGCCGGGTTCCACTTCATTATTCTCCGCTGGCAGTCGTGACGAAGACCGCGAGAAATTGACAAATTGAGTGTTGTGGTCACTAGAAAGTGATCAGAACAAGTGATTTTATGATTGACGTAGAAGTTATTAATGAGGTCATCGTGATCCGAGTCACACCAAACTTAGTCGATTACGCTCGTTCCAACATGGCTGAGAAATGTATATTGAGCAGGGTAGTCGTCGGAGACTTTGCCATTTAGTAATAAGAAATTACAATATTCGAAATAATTTGTCGAGGAGCGGCCTTTATTATTTGTACATAAATCTAGAGATTGCTTATCAGAATACAAATTTGAGTTTTGAAATAGAAAAAAGCATTTGATTTGAAGAGGAAGTAAATAAATATGTTCTTTGCTCTAGCTTCACTTGAAAGTCTATCAACTTGACCTCTGAGAACTTTGTTAGAATCCGAATCACTGGCGAGCTTGTTAGATAGTTTGAAATGATTCTTTATGAGTTTTCTGAGCCTTCTATCCGTTTCCTTAATAGTCGCATTAATTGCTTGGATATCCTTCCTGAGAGAGGCCTCTGAAGTAGCAATGTCTTTTTTAATTCCTCTAAGCATCTCCATCATTTCCCGGCTGTCCAGAGGATTGATGGGGTTCACAGAGTTTGCCATTTCACAGGCGGTTGGGATGAAAACCCCCAAGTCGTGCACAAACGACTGATTGACTTAAATTGACACTCGAGAACTATGTATAGTCAAATGTTAGTAACAATTGCGCACAGTACAAATAAAATTTAACTGTTATATGTATGAAAGCGCGGAGTGAGACATTAACACGTCTGATCTTCACGACGTCAATTATTTCTGGAAAATTTTATCGCATAAAAGTCCCCATGTAAAAATGAACATATTGTGACGGAGATCTGAATGCTAAAGTCGTTTTCGATGAATACAAACTCGGGACGCGGACAAACGAATGAAATTTACAAAATAAATTAAATCAAAATAGCTCTTAGGAGCGACACAATTTATTGTTCAACGGTTTCAAAAAACTACAAGCACCGACTCTTAAGGAGCCTTAACTGAAATCACGGATTTTACAATTGCTCTGAATTTTCCGGACTATACCGAAGACTTCAAAATAAAAATCTGACCTTGCTGTAGACCATCAAGGCAAATCGGACCCTAACAATTTCGTCCTTTCGCGACTATACGGTTCACAAAACAAAACAAATAAAATAAACTTATTGACCCTAAGAAGTCCAGATGGCAAAAGAGGCCGATTCAAACCCGAACCGGTCTATTTATTTGGCGCCTCTCAAGTTTCGAGAGGTGGCGCCCCCTATGCTAAATTGCAGAACCTGCTCCTGGGTGCCCTCTTCAAATTAAAGGATCCCGTTCAAGCGCTCCCCCGCTCGAGTCAGAGGAGCGTGAACCTTCTCGAACGGTGTCTCCCACCATCCCGCTGAGGAAGACGCCGGGAGCCGTCCGACGTCCGTGCTGTCAGGGTGGTCTCATCCAATGCTCACGGGTTACGATGTACTCGTGCGGCTGAAAATTTCCAACGTGAATTAGTGCTGAACTAGAATTAAGGTCCCTAAGTGAAAAAAAATCATTCAAGTAAACTAGCAAAGTAAAATTTCATATCGTGTTTTTCGTTTAAATTCCCTACGGTTAAGTTTCATTAGTCATAGTACACAGATGTTACCCTTGCGCTCCTTTCAGTGTTAGAAAAATAAAAAAAAAAGCTCTTTTCTTCCGGACTTCGGCGGGTTTCTGCCGTCATTAATTTCTCCGTTACAATATATGTGACATATATGTGACATATATGTTGCATTTATATTACATATATGCGGTAGACAACATATATGTAACATTATATGTAACATTTTTTTCTAAATCACAAGGGTAGGAAAATGCACTTAACACACCCCTCAGTGGCATGTTTCTAATGACTTTCTCCGAAGGCTTGTGGGACTCGGACCGAGGACCCCTACCCACTAAAAACCTAACCCTTGGGTTCCTTCTATCAACCCCGCGCGGAACGGCCGTCAGGCATACTTCACCCGGGGTAGGCTATTTGCACTCTTTCGGATCAGCTGTC
>JAAMPD010002250.1:0-16170 GCA_025266255.1 Trissolcus basalis
CTAACTCCGGAACGTTAGTGTAAAAAATAAAAAAAAAAAAAAAAAAAACATTACAAAGAACCGAGGAGGAAAAAAATTAACGTCTCATAATTCAATCTGAATGTGTAATTGCGTTTCATTTTTTGCCCGAAAGGACCGTGAAAACTCAGGAATGCTTCGTCTCTTTGATGAAAAGTGAAATTCGTTGGGAACGAAATTTTCACGTCGCTCGTCTTGACCGACTTTTGTGAAGAAGAATGGTCAAGCGCAACCTTGCGACTTTCGTTCAAGGGGGCGCCTTTGACAGGCTGCGAACAGGTCGGACATTCTGGATCCGCAGCGGTGCACGTGGCGAGACCTGCCATTGTGAGATCGCGGCCCGAAATCCGGCCCCATTCAACCGACCAATTGGCTACAACGCTCCATCTCAATCGAATCATTTATTTCCTTCTTTCATCAGATAAAGGCCTATTGATGTAACCCACCACATCAGTTCAAACACTACCTCTGATGTAATTTAATGTTGGATTCCAACTCTGATTTGTTATTATACAATCCTTTTTATTTCCCATATGACTTTTGTTCTCTGATTTCAATCAAGGGACAAAATTGGCCTAAAAATAAAATGGGCTACCGAGAGAGACCACGTTTTTAAATCCCTTTCAATCTGTTATTTAGGCTCGAAAGAAACACATTTGTAGGACATTGCGCGAGAGTCTTGGAAAATGATGATGGATCATATTTTTGTGACGCGCGATGGATTTAATTAGCTCTGAGGGAGACCCGGTTGGGAACAGGTTTTTTGGTTTATTGATAAATTGATGAATTCGTCGGGTAAGCCACAGTTTCGGTGTGCGGTCGATGACGAAATTTATTATTGATAATGGACGGCGATAAGCCTGGGAGACGTTGAATCGTCTGGGAGCAACTTTTTGTCGAAATGATAACCCGGCGAGAGCGCCTCTCCTTATGCGGCAACGCGACTGTAACTCACGCGTTGACGAACCGCAATCGGATCAGGATTGCTCGGCGAGATTACAGATGCGTGGCATGCACGGAATATAATAGACGACGAGGATGACGCGAGTCAGAGGTCGTCGACTCGGCTGCGCTCGGCCAAGTCGCGGTAGAAAGGATGCATCAGGTAGCAGCGATACTCTCACACGCGCACGCAGCTCCGATTTACACTCCAACCAACACTCGGCAACCTACCAAGATAATGCCTGACCTAGCAAAGGTCGTTTGCAAACAGACAAACACGATTCTGTTGGTCGAGATATTTTAGTTACAATCTATAGTCATCGGTTTCTTCATTCACATCATACAAAATTAGATATTTCCTTACAAACAAAATGTCAGATCTGATGTTAGCTTGGAGTTCTCAACTTGTCATAAACAAAATTGTTTTTGCAAAATCGTCAAACAACATTTGATTAATTCGTTGCAAAACAAGATGAAAATAATCTACAAAAGAATATTTCTTCTTTTTATTCTAGAATAAAATTTCAAAAAAAATAATAAACTCATTCTCTGAAATAAGGATAATTTTTAGAAAATTATTTACAAAAAGAAATGTACGTTGGAAGAATAAAATGTTGGAAAAATGATTTTGAAAGTGAAACAAAATAATTAATTATTGCATATTATAATTGAACTTGATTTTTGAAATGTATTCTCGAATTGATTATAAAGATGGAACTTGATAAAATATTGAAAATACTTTTGGCCCGAGCGGGGTTTTTTAACGGGATTTTCATCTGGAATTTATCAACGCCCAAAGCGATCCGCTAGCTTCGATTTTATTAAATTAGTATTACTCGGCAGGTGGAACGGAAACTTGAGAAAGGAAAATGTTATTTGTCCGACTGTAATTTGAGAACAGACAAGTTACCTTTTCCTCGGTGTGTCGCTTGAGAGGATGCAGCCAATCTAGCCTGGAATTAAGAAATTTTCCTCAGGCGAAAAAAAAAGACAAGTCTGAGCCTCATAATGAACTTGATAATTTCATTAGCTGAGAGTTCTCAGGAGAAACCAGTTTAGTCGATTTTTGTTATTTATCGTTCGATAATTCATATGATTCACTGCAGCGTTCAAGGACTCTCGACAAGGAATGTTCGCACAATCTGCGGAAGAACATAAGAACTGTTTCCGTTCTGAATCTTTTCTTCTCTCGTCTGTTGTTTTATTTTTCTTTGCCATGCGAGAAGCCCCGTGACGAAATTCAATCCACTTTGCGATCGATTAATCGATTCGGTTTTCCGCTCCAACAATGCGGTTTTGTTTGCGGCGATTTCGCCCCGTTATCTCTTGGCCGACGTTTTACACACGTTTTCTATGCTAATAAGCCCAACTATTAAGGCGACTTCTTGAGCGTGACTCACTTCGATTTTCCTTCTTTCCAATGGCTTCTGAAATATTTTTCGCCCGCGAGGAAACGAATCATTGAGAAATATTGTTTGTGAAAGTTTTTTTTTCTTCCGTATCTTTTTTATTTCATTGAGTGGTTTATTATAGGTAGTTATAATAGAGTAATCTGTTGCTCGAGTAAGTAGATCGAATTCTTGGCAGTCTTTCGAGTTGGTAATTGAATGAGACCGTTTAAAGATTTAATTAGAAAGATATGAATGGAAATGTGACGTGAGAATAAACTTTGGGCTTTATTTATCGGTCTCTAATATTTTGAGCTGAGTTCAATTTGCATTCGAGAGCTAAAAAAACAGTTACAAAATTTTGTCATAGGTTTCAATGGAAATTCTTCGTTCTTTTTTTTTTTTTGTTTCTTAGTAAATTGTAAATGTCAGAGTTTAATTTCATTCATGATGCTAGAGCTGCTGGTAAAAATGCAGTGTCAGTTGGAATCACATGTAATTATATGTTAAGCTGCCTTTCTCGAGGGAGTCTCAGAACAAAGCATTTGCAATCCGATCTGATAATTCATCTAAAGATTATTCAAATCCAAATGACATTTAGGAGACAAAGTGAGCGTGAAATTGCATCGTTTAAGAAAAAAGACTACGTGTCAAGAAAAGATGAAAGGTAACAAAAAAAGAAACAATTAGAAAAAAAAAAACGAAATGGGAGATTGTATCAAGTCTGTAATTGATGAATTTTTAGAATAAAAGGTTGTTAACAGGTTGGATTGGAAATTAATTGACTGATTTGTTTGTTTCAGAACCAACAAGTACCTGCAAAAATCATCGATCAGTCGGTGTGCGCGGTTGGCGGTTTTTTCATTAGCATTCCAGTTTTTCTAACCGGTAAGACACGAGTTTTAAAGTATCGGGGTATCATAATTACGTCGGCGCATAATTAAGTCCACAGTGTGACATTAATTATCCAAGGCGCATTTGCATGATTTGGCTTTGTGTTCTCTGAAAAAACGTTACACTGGAACCGCCCGTATAGGTCGGCGTTTCTCTGTTTAATTGCCAGGGGGAAGGAAAAGTATAAATGAAATGCGCAAACGGGTAATTAGATGACAAAAAGCTCTTTTCTTCTGGAAACACTTGTAATGTTATTTTGTTTCAGGCATGATTCTGTATACTTTCATACAATTCCACTCGACACCGGCAATCGTCACGTCGATTCTCATCGGTCTTGGAATTATTTTCTGTGGCTGCGCCATGGTTCACAACGTTTTCGTTTGGCAAAGAGTGAGTTCCCAATGATTCAGATAATTTTTTTCATTTTGATACCGAACGATACGAATCATTGTGGTAGAAAATGTTTCACTGCTGGTTTTGAAATACAAAAAAATTGTTCTCTTTTCATATATCATATATATTTTTGTAATTTTTATTGTGACATTGACAAGTATCAATTTAATAAAATAAATAAAATGATCTATTTCAAAATCTGCATTGTCGTCACATTCCAAAGTTCCCGATACTTTCTGCAAAGTATTACATTTCATGTATCGACAACGTAATGTTACACCTTTACAAGTTATTGCTATAGAACGGAACTTGTACATAAAAAATAAAAAGAAACAAATATAAAATGGAATATAATTTAAATTCAAATCTGAGTTCAACATGCAAACCACATCAGGTTCGAATAGTTTCTTATCTTTTTTAAAAAACAGCTACTAAAAATTGTATTGATTTATTATCAGGAGTTGTAAATAAATTATAACTACAATTATAATAAAGATCAATATAATCGATACTCAACTTTATCACAAAAATCCGAAGTAGGCAATGTAAATTTTAAACCAATTTTTTTTAGAGAGAAAGTATAAGAAATAAATATGGATGGTGCATCCCACTCGTTCAGATTTGATAGAAAGTTTATAACGTTATTTCATTTTTTAGGAAAAAACGAATGCGATAAAAGCTCTGGCACGAGAGCAGTACGAGACGATGCAACGGCAGCAGACGCAGCATCAACACCAGCAGCAGCAACAGCAGCCAAACCGAACGATCGTGCCCGCATTGAACCAAGGCATCTACGCGGTCAAAGACGATCACAATCTGAGTCTGCGAGGTGCGATGGCCTGCGCGCAGCAACCGCCCGCTGCGGTGTTCAACCCGCGCCAGTATCGTCGGCACATGGTGTCACCACCGGCGCCGCTGTTGCTCGCCACGACGATGCACAATCATCAGCATCATCACCACCATCACCCTGGCAACCTTTCGGGCTCACGCGTCTTGTCGTCGACTTTGCCTGCGACTACAGCCTCGGTGCCAACCACCACGACCATGACGACCACTATGAGTCCGTCTACAACTCCCGGAGACCATTCTCCTCCCAGTCCCACCGCCACCAGGCACCGCATGTCGCAGCAACATTTGATCGCCAGAGAAAATACTGCTAGTGTGAGTCCAGGATTACCGACAGCCACCCTCGACCTGAGCAGCGCCACTACGACCAACAGTCCACACGAATTGTCTACGCTTGTTTGAAAACAAAGACGATTTTTGTTGTTAAAAAATTGTATGAACTTTTGTCGCAAAACTTTTGATTGAGTCATTGGTTTTGTGTATATAGTAACAATTTTTTCAATGTGGACTTGTGGGCTGACAAGTTTTGCCTCGCAAAAAAGTAATTATATGGCGATCAAGATATGAAATGTATAGAAAAAGTTTTGTACACCATTTTATGGACTAGGATTAGAGCAATATTTATTGAATGAATGTGTTATGAAATTGAAACGTTTTGAGAATGATGAAAATGTTATCATGTTTGTGTGCGATAGGTAGTGATTTGGGATGATTGGATTTTCAATGCATGATGATTGGAACACATTTGTGCAACTATTTTGAGACTGAGGAGGCTTAAATTGTATGGAGACTCAATCAACTTCAAAGTATTTAGCGATACGATTACAAGATGTTTTTAAACACTTGAAACTGTATGTTTTTGTTCTCGGCATATGTTAACAAATCATTGCTACTTATCTTTGGGAACGTTTTTTGGATTATCACTTGAGCTTAAAAGTTGTTTGGGATTCTTTTCAAGTTACCAAATTATCAATTTTGGATAGATATTTGTTTAAATTGTTAAACGTTAATGATTTCTTGAACTTTTTTATAACAAAACATGAAAGTAATATAACACTTTGAAGTTTTATAAACATTTCATTTTATTGTCATCAGTACTTGACAAAATAGTTTATAAAATGTTGAACATTTTATAATGAATTAAACTTGAATAATGAATTGTAGAAATTAATTTGTAAATATGTTGTAAAATAGTATATCATGAAATTGGCACCGAACGGAAAAAATCTATTTTTGCAAAGCTTTTTCAAAACGTTGTGTATTGAAATGCATTTCTTATTGATTCCTAACTGTTATCTCTTATTCTGATTCTCTTTTTTAAATTTATAAAAAAATTTTGGACACATTTATACTGTTAATCACCATTGTGCATTAAATATCGATTCACGAAGTATTTGTACAAACATAAGACTGTATGATTGTGCCTTCAAATGAAGTGTTTCGCTCTTATATCAAGCGATTCACGTGTCTTACACGCTTTAATATACGATATATATTTGTTATGATGTGTTTTTTTAACTTTATTCGTACAACTTGTATGTATAATTTATGTATTTATTGTGCATGTAATTGCTTCCTTCGTGCCAATAATCATCTTGCCTCGTTTTAAGTTAACATCGGACATTCTTCGTTTTTTTTTCTTATGATTTTATATTTGCATTATTTAATAATTATTTAAACAGCGCTGTATCAATTGAAATAGAATTCTGTACAATTTTATCGTTAATATTTTATCATATAACAAAAATCATGCGAGTGTTTGAGAGTGATTAGAATAATTGAGTTACATTGTATATTTTATTTTTGAAAAAAAGACAAACAAAAATCAAATTTCGAATTTTACTTCTATACAATAACATTTTTCTTGTCCTTTAAAATGTTAATCATGATTGATATAGAAATATTTAAAAGGCAGCAAGAAAACAAAATTTGAATGACTGTGATAAAGGAATACAATATGAAAGATTGAGAAACCTTTTGGAACTACCGTTAGATTTTACTTTATCAGCCAAATTTTCAAATTAATATAATTGCGTACTATTTATATTAAGATTTATACAAGGGATGAGTTTACGGGTCATAACTATAATTTTAGAACATGATTACTTGAATTATGTACTTTAATTATATTAACTATATTCGTCAACTGTTTTTGGACAATTTTTTTATCTAAAATTTTCTGAACTCTGTGGCTTTGCGTTTGTATAATAGATGTCAAAGAAAAGTAATGTTCAAAAGATTAAAACGTTTTGCAGATATCTTTTCAATGATGATAATAACATTATTTTTCTTCTGTTTTTAATTTAATCAATGCGGATTGGATTTACAAAATTTATCAGACAATGGATTTGAAAAACAAAAAATTACCGTATCTTGAAACATAAAAAGCTAAACAGAAAATTTGATATTTTTACAAGATCAAAACTTTAAGAAACGTCAGTATTGTAAGCATTTTATAATGTAGGATTCTTTATGAATAGGTTTTGGCTGAGCATTCATTACTATTCAAACTATCAATTTGAATAAAATAGATGCTCTACGAAACCTTGTAAGTAGTTTATTTTGTAAATATAACTGTATCTCAAGAACTTATATTTTTTGTTACGTCATATACGACTTAAATCATTGTACTACAAATTGAATATGATTTTGTCTAAGTAATACCAAAAAGCATTTCAAATACTTAATCAACTGTTCATGAACAAGCATTTACACCAGGGCAATTCATTTCGATGCCTTATGACTTGCAATTTGTTAATTACTGATTATATATTAAACGTGGTATAAAATGATCAATGGCTATGTTTGTTTCTTTTAATTTCCTTGTTCGTATCAGTCTGATTCAGATAACATTATTTTCATAATTTACAGTTTTGATAAATTCATCAAAGGAAAAAAAAATCCCGAAATTTCAATTTTAAAACATATAACATTTCAAAAATATATGAAAATTTTTCATTCAAATCTTCAAATAATCACGATTTAACAAAATGGGTTTAACATTGGTTAACGAATATTTTTAAAAAATTGTCTAATTTGTTCGATGATATTTGCGATGATTTACAATCCACAACAATTCTTCGTATATACATATCATTACAGTTTTATACCTGAGTCATTTAAAAAATATATTTCAGTTACTTAGTTACATTTCCTTTCGTTCAAACGTCCAATTGTTGACTTCCTAGAAATATTTGTTCAAGCTCTCGCATCATTAATGGTAGCAGGAACTTTAACTTCCAGATTGTCTAATTCTTTTGTCATAATCACTTGACACCCTAATCTCGACCTGTAATTAATCAGTTATTAAAATTTCCCAATTCCATTACTTTCATATCTGATTAAAATTCTATTCGGGTAAAATGAACCTACGTGTCTGTTAAATCGTATGCTAAATCTAACATGTCAAGCTCCTCATCACTTGGTTTATCCGGTAAAGAGTCGTAAACTTCTTTTGAAAATATTAAGTGACAAGTACTGCATGTCAAAGTTCCTTCGCAAGCCCCTGAAATGATTTATGTCAACATTAATAATCTTCAAATTTATAGTTCTTTCTTATTTTTTATGTTTAACAATTTTCTTACCATATCCATCAAAGTCCAGTTCATTATTTACAACAATATCCAACAAACTATCACCAACTTTTCCTTCAGCCTTTAGTCTTTCACCGCTAGCTCTGACAAACGTGACCGTCACCCTGGAAACAATATAAAAAATTTAGTTTTGAAAAATTCATCTCAACAATAGCTTGAAATTTAATCTCACCGGAACCATAACCTCTAAGAAATTTTAAAGAACAATTAAAAAAAATCCTCACTTTTGTTTGTTGTCTACTGTTTTCTGTTGTTGTGACGTTACCGAATAACACTTGATCGGCGTCAAACTTGACAGATTACTTTTGAATATCCGTTGATAATTCGCCGACGACCGTGCTAGCGTTCGCACTCCTCGAAAAAGAGACATCTTTTTTGCTGCTAGGTTGATGTGACTTACACTGAAGCAGACACCAACCACAACGCGATATATAAACTTGAGCAAGTAAAGAGTTCTCAACTGTTTTCTTAACTATCTTTCGTAACGTCAGAAAACCGAGCAAGAGATTTCAGCTGCGTTCAGTTTTTATTGTTGTCAACAAAAGCCAACTGTAATCTAATACTGTAATTGATTGTGACCCGTGCATGAGTTCTACGAAAAAAAAATAATTGAAAACTGATCAGGATATTTGATTAATTTTATCAAATTCAGTCGTGAGGTATTTCTCCGATTATTGCCACATGGCAGTGGGAGAGAGGAACTTGAAAACTTTATTCGCGCCAGCTTTCAGCCAGCAGATGTCGCTTCGAGAGGAACGCCATCTTGTATTTGAATATTATCGGCGGAGCTTTCTCGAGAAAAAAAAAACTAACAATGACGCCATCTGTAAAACAGAGAAAGACTCACTGAGCATCATTCCATCATTGAGCATTGAGTCAGTACAAACTGAGACTCCGAGTTGTTACAAAGTAACAATTATTTTGTGCTGTGTCGGCAGTTCGTGAGCACTTTATTTTGCCATATTTTTAAATATGGCAGGGTCCATTGAGATCCCGCTCCGTGACACGGACGAGGTATGTATTGTGAAAATGATTTATATTATTTTCTTTAACACAAACGAAAATAAATCTGGATGAATGTTGTTTAGGTTATACTTGTTTGATAAGCTGTTGTAAACTTTTGTACAAAATTATCTTGTTTATCCGAGCATACCAATTTAATGTTGGTTTATTGTTTAGGTGATTGAACTTTGCCTCGACCAACTGCCCGACGGAGATGAGGTCCTTGGAATTTTACGTGGAGAGCATGCCCAGCTGTCCATTTGGGTATCCCTTGCTGTAAGTATAAAAAACTTAAAAAATAAAATAAAGCTAAAAATACAAAAAGTAAATAAAGATTTTGAATTCAGTGTATGTAAAATTGTTATTACATAAGAAATATTTTGTTTTAGCTTGAATATTACAAGCAAGGAAAGATCGCTGACTTTATTAAGATACTGGAATCTTCTCGGATTGATGCAAACGTCGACTACAGGGATTATGAGAAAGACCAAATGCGAGCACTCGACATGCTCGCAGCTTACTATGTCCAGGAGGCGAATCGTGAGAAAAACAAGGATAAGAAGAGAGATCTGTTCCACAAAGCTACATTACTTTATACCACTGCTGATAAAATTATTATGTACGATCAGGTAAGAACGCTTTTTTCAACAATACATTTTTAATACTATAATTAATATGGGACGTTTGAAATATTTTCAACAATTTAGAAATGATTCATTCATTACCACAGCCGTTGATAGCGTCACTTTTAACCCTCTCCAGTCACAAACATACCTGGAGATTTACAAATGTTGCCTTTATTTGTTATCTTTTATGGTATTTGTATATAGTGATTTGCAGATTTCCAGGTAGATTTTTGACTATCTACCTGGAGAGGATTAAAAGTGACGTTATCAACGGCAATTAGTCAAGGAGGGAGTCTATTTGTGTTTTTTATATTTTTACTAATCCTATTTGAATGGTAAGTAATTCTATTGTAATTGTAAGTATTGTAGTGTAAAAACAATACCTACACTTCTTAGAAAACCGTATTTGATAAAACTAGATAAATTTTTCTACAATATTATTTTATATTATTAAAATAATCCAACAACTTGGAATATTGTCATTTCGCAATACTGTAATGTTTGTACTTGATGAGTTAAAAATATTGAATCTTTGAATTCAAAGAAAAACTTTTTTTTAGACCCCTCTAAAAAATTTAATCAAAGGATTGTTACAATTTCCAGAATCACTTGCTTGGCCGAGCCTACTTTTGTTTGCTGGAGGGTGACAAGATGGAACAAGCTGATGCCCAATTTAATTTCGTCCTGAACCAATCTCAAAACAACATTCCGTCACTTCTTGGTAAGGCGTGCATCGCTTTTAACAAGAAGGACTACCGTGGAGCACTGGCATTTTACAAGAAAGCGCTGCGAACCAACCCTAATTGCCCTGCTGCGGTGCGTCTCGGCATGGGCCACTGTTTCATGAAACTCAACAACCAGGAGAAAGCTCGGTTGGCTTTCGAAAGGGCTCTGGAGCTGGATAATAAGTGCGTCGGAGCTCTAGTTGGCCTATCGGTTTTGAAACTCAATCAACAGCAGCCTGATGACATCCGCCAGGGTGTCCAGATGCTTTCAAAAGCATACACCATTGACTCTACGAATCCCATGGTTTTGAATCACCTGGCTAACCATTTCTTTTTCAAGAAAGATTATCACAAAGTTCAACATTTGGCTCTACACGCGTTTCATAATACGGAAAATGAAGCGATGCGAGCCGAGAGTTGTTATCAACTAGCCAGAGCTTTTCACGTCCAGGTAAATTTTTAATTACATAAAATTTAATTTTACAAAGCAAATTTGTTATTAGATGAACTTATTTTATTGGTTTTTTGCAGGGAGACTATGATCAAGCTTTTCAGTATTATTATCAAGCGACGCAATTCGCACCGCCGAATTTTGTTTTACCGCATTTCGGACTGGGGCAGATGTATGTTTACCGCGGCGACTCTGAAAATGTATGTATTTCAGTAAAATTGATGTATTTGTTAAGCAATTTCGAACAAAAATCACATTGAAACGATTTGTTTTTTAAATAAACAGGCAGCGCAATGCTTCGAAAAGGTTTTAAAAGTCCAACCAGGAAACTATGAGACGATGAAAATTTTGGGTTCACTTTATGCCAATTCAAGTTCACAATCAAAACGAGACATTGCGAAGAATCATCTACGAAAAGTGACTGAACAATTTCCGGACGATATTGAAGCTTGGATTGAACTAGCTCAAATTTTAGAGCAGAGTGATTTACAGGCTTCTCTAAATGCGTACGGAACTGCAACGTTTTATTTGAAGGAGAAAGTTGAAGCTGATATTCCACCAGAAATCTTGAACAATGTTGGAGCTTGTCATTATCGGTAATAATCTTTTTTTCTTACTTTAATAACATTTTCATTTACAATTCTAAATTTCAATTAGTTGACACAAAATTATCGTCTTTTATTGAAAATATTACAATTTATAAAATTGTTGTCTTTACAGTTTGGGGAATTTAGAAGAAGCTCGTAAAAACTTCGAGGAGTCCCTCGCAAGATCAAAATATGATGCAGAGCACGATCCATCTTACTATAATTCGATCGCTGTAACAACAACTTACAACTTGGCTCGTCTCAATGAATCTCTCTGTCACTTTGACAAGGCCGAAAAGTTGTACAAAGATATCTTAAAGGAGCATCCAAACTACGTCGATTGTTATCTTCGGCTTGGTTGCATGGCTCGAGATAAGGGTCAAATTTATGAAGCCTCCGATTGGTTTAAAGATGCTCTCCGAATCAATAACGAGCATCCTGACGCTTGGTCGCTTTTGGGAAATCTGCATTTGGCAAAGATGGAGTATGGCCCGGGGCAGAAAAAATTCGAGCGTATCATCAAAAATCCTTCTACCAATACCGACGCTTATTCTCTCATCGCCTTGGGAAATATTTGGTTGCAAACTTTGTATCAGAATGTCAAAGATAAAGACAAGGAGAAGAGACATCAAGACAGAGCTCTGACGATGTACAAGCAAGTTCTCAGAACTGATCCCAGGAACATCTGGGCTGCAAATGGCATTGGAGCCGTTCTTGCGCATAAAGGGTAAGTTTATTTGATTGCATAAATTTATATCATTGTTATGATGATTTTTTTATTGTTTATTTTTTGTTTTGTAAATTTCAATAAAAAAATTTGGTGATTAATTTACAGATGCGTAAACGAAGCTCGTGACATTTTTGCTCAAGTTCGTGAAGCCACAGCTGAATTTTGCGACGTTTGGCTGAACATCGCTCACATTTATGTTGAACAGAAACAATATGTGAGCGCAGTCCAGATGGTAATGAAATGAAAAAATTCCTCATTAATAATACATAACGAATTTATGATCATTTAAGTAATCAACGTTTCTTCTCTTTTTTTAGTACGAAAATTGTCTCCGCAAATTCTACAAATACCATCACATCGAAGTGCTGCAATATCTAGCTAGAGCCTATTTCAAGGCAGGCAAACTCAAGGAAGCAAAAATGACTTTGTTAAAAGCCAGAAGAGTTGCTCCACAAGACACTGTGCTTTTGTATAACATCGCCTTGGTCCTTCAACGGTTGGCTCATTCTATTCTGAAGGATGAAAAGTCTACTCTGACAACTGTATTACAAGCAGTGCACGAACTTGGGTTGTCGAGAAAATACTTTGAGTATCTCGGTTCTCATGGAGATAGAATGGAACAACTGGCCAAAGCCGAGGCTCAGAAATGTCAAGATTTGTTGTCTCAGGCTCAGTATCATGTTGCTCGGGCTCAGCGGCTGGATGAGGAAGAGAAGATGCTCAGAAAGAAACAAGAAGAAGAAAGGTATGAATATATTTTGCTAAATGAAATTTGTTTTTATTTTTTTATGTATGTGAATTAATTTTTCTTTCTCTTTACAGACAAGCATTCAAATTACGCCAGACCGAAGAACAACAGAAACTGCAAGAGATGCGTCGCCAGAAAGAAGAGGAGATGCTTCAGAAACGCCAGGAGTATGTTGAGAAAACGAAGAACGCTTTGGTGTTTGGAGAAATGCCATCAGACAAATCGAACAAAAAGTCTAAAAGAGGTCGGAGCGATCAGTATGTTAGCGACAGTGGTGGCTCCGATGAGGAAAGGGCGGATGAGAATGCTCCACCAGGCGAAAGAAAGAAGAAACGAAAAGAGGGAGGTGATAGGAAAAGTAAGGGTCGCGTCAAGAGGAAGAAGGAACGAAGCGGAGATAGCGGAGGTAAAATTCAAAAACTTAAATATAAAATAAAACAAATTAATAACAGAAAAAAGATGTTAATTAGTTGAAAAAATTGTTGTTTCAGGTTCTGATAGTGACAGACCAAAAGCTAAACGCGGAAGAAAGATGGGCGGTGGTAAGAAGGAAAAATCAAAGGCGACACGTAATGTGCCCGAATATTCTAAAGGTGGCAGACTCAAAATCTTGTCCAAAGAAACCATTTCTACTAGCGAATCTGACAGCGACGAGGACAAGAGACCCAAGGCTTCAAGCCAGTAAGTATATTTTTTAATCATCTTTAAATATTTTCAAAGTCGACAAAGTAGACATTGAATTCATAATTTTATTTTTTCAGAACTGGAAGTGACAACGAAAAAGAGTCCGGTGGTAAACGAAGGATCCTCTCGGATTCCGAATCCAACAGAAGTCGCTCAAGATCGAAATCTCGATCTCGATCCAGATCCGGTAGTAGATCCGGTAGTTCACGTTCACGATCCCGGTCAAAGAGTGGTTCCCGCAGCAGATCAAGATCACGATCTGGGTCTCGCAAGAGTAGATCGCGGTCTCGATCCGGATCCAGACAAAGTCGCTCAAGATCTCGTTCTCGCTCCAGCAGCGGCTCCAGATCTGGAAGTGGATCTCGTCGAAGTGCCTCCAGATCACGTTCTAGGTCAGCTAGTGGATCACGTTCTGGATCGGAAAAAAGAAAATCCAGAAGTAAATCAAGGTCTAAAAGCAGAAGTGCTTCGCGATCCAAAAGTAGATCAAGGAGCCGAAGTGGTAGTCCCAGTGGATCAGCTAGGTAAATTAAAAATTTTTTAATTTTGTAAAAACTGTTTATTTTGTATTTCAAACATTACAACATTTTTTTATACAAAAGTATCAAAGTGACGATGAAATCTTAATGAAAAATTTTGTTTCTTTCAGATCTGCTTCTCCAGAATCAAGAAAGTCCGTTTCTGGAAGCGAAGCTGGTTCCCGTCATTCCAGTTCCGACCGAGGAAGTGCTAGCGATTAAAAGGCCATTAAAAGGCATTTTATACGATAGTTATTACTCGACCACTTTTAATATGTATAAAATGATACAAAAGTCATTCAATGTAACACTTGCGATAAATGTTGTGTATATAAACATTGTGGAACACTCCAGGACGAATTCCTGCGTAATTCAGATTGTATTAGATACTGGTTGAGCAGACAGAGGACGGGCTGTAAAAGATGAAATTTTGTAGATTAGAATTCGAAGCACCGTTTCTTATTCGTACTTTGACATTATTTGATATCAATACAAAATCGATTTGTAAATTAATCATAATCGACGAGAAAAAATGTTTTTTTGTTTTTTTCTCCTAAATTGTATTTTACTTACTTTGGCATGTTTGTGATTGAAATTTGATATCATCGATGGCAAATCCACCATTACTGGCGCTGCCTTCGAGAACAAGATAAAAAGGCGATTGAGCCTCGGTCGACACTTGAGCTGCAGTCCATACGGGCTTGATGTTATTGAAACCTTTTGCTGTCAGTGACCATAACTGTTAAACAAATTGCAAAATACATCACTTGCTGTAAGTAAAAAATAACATGTAGTTTCAGTCTTTTCAAAGAGTCAGTTCTTACAGGCTCATTTGCCCCTTCTTCCTCATCCCCAGAATTTCCAATCCCATCACTTTCGGTTGAAATTTTGACAACCCTTAGCATTGTAGACTCTTCAACTCCAAACGCTGCGAACCAAAATGTAAAACAGATAGCACTTTCTTCTGGCGACGGTGTGATCAATGGCGAGCGCAATTGTACGTTAATAGATTTTTGATTGGTCGTGAAGATATCAAAAAAGATGAAATCGCCAGTCGCTCCGAAAGTTTTGTCCAAAAGTTGAGCCGGCCGGTGTGCCATGAAAGCCCGCTGCCAAGTAACAGATCGATCAGTGCCTGTTGCGGTCATGTTCTCCCATCCGCAGAGATCTTTTTCAAAACTACAGTCGTACGGTTTCACTGAAGCGCTTGATGGTCGCACTGTAATTGAGACGAATTTTATCAAAAAATGATTAACATTTCGTTATTTGTTTTGCCAATTTTATATTGTGGACAGTATGAAACCTGTGCAATTGCCAGTATAAAAAGTGATATCGTCAACACCAACACTGCCACTTGCTCGGTTTGGTCCCCAAGTTCCTTCAAGAATCACGCTGAAATCTCTTTCTTCATTTATAGAAGCTTGGGCAAAATTCCACGTTGGACCCTGGTTATTGTAAAGTTGCCAGACAGGAATCGGTCTAGTCGATGAATCGTCTATAGGTTGAACAAGAACTCGAAGAATTCCTGTCAAGAAAAAATGAAATAACAAGAAAAAAAAATCTGAATTTCGTGAAACAAATAGGAGAGAGTGACCAACACTGAGACGGTCCAACAGTGAGACATTGCAAATAATCCATAAACTATTGCTTGAAAAAATATGAAAAAATTAATAAAATCTCATTTTCTAATGTCCTACAAACGGATTTTTAGGTAAAAATATTTTATTTTTCATACTCAAACATAAATAGTCAGTTTTTGATATCAAAAGTAAGTGAAAAAAGATTTTTTTCGAGTGACATTTCATTGATTAAAAATCATTATTATAACATAAAAAAATTACTTTAAAATCTTCAATCAGTTTTTATCAAAAGTATGGATTTACTTTTACTAAAATACTTCATTAATATTTATTTTGACTGGTTTTTTCAAAATCGTGCAAACGTCCAACAGTGAGACATGTACTAATGGAAAATTGACAGTAGTAAGAAGATGAGTTAGAGCTAATGAGAAGTGGAAGAATTAGT
>JAAMPD010002251.1:0-11448 GCA_025266255.1 Trissolcus basalis
AAGTTTGTCATGGGTTAAACCTTTGCGCGATAGAACAGCCAAGAGCGTTGTCAAAGCTTTCGAAAAAATTCTTTCACTTGGCAGAATTTGTGATTTCTTTAAACCGACAAGGGTAAAGAATTTATCGGTAATGATATGCGAGTCCTGCTCAAAGAGTATGATATTCGTTATAGAGTCGTACGCAGTCCCGATGTCAAAGCAGCTGTCGTGAAAAGATTTAACAGAACTTTAAAAGAAAGAATTTTGCGTTATTTGACGCATCGTAACACACGACGTCACATTGATGCATTACAATCGATTGTCACGGCATATAACAATGCTGAACATTTGATCATCGGTATGGCACCGGCTGAAGTCAATCAAGAAACAGCTGACATGGTGCGTGAACGCTTACAGTATAAAAAGAAGAGGCTAGACGCTGAATTGCGAAAATTAAAATATAAGGTCGGCGATCTAGTTCGTATCAGTAGCGCAAAAGGCGTCTTTGCGAAAGGTTACCACGGCGCGTGGAGTAAAGAGCTCTTTGTTATATCGCAAATACTTGCAAATCAGTATCCCATAGTCTTCGTGATAAAAGATTCAAACAACAAGGAGATTGATGGTTTTTTCTATGAACAAGAACTTCGTCTCGTGAGAAAAGATTTAGAAAATACTGAATTTAAGATCAATCAAATTATACGTACAAAAGGCAACGGAGAAAAGAAACAAGTTTTAGTGATTTTTCTTTGTGAGAAATCTCCATAAAAGATTTCGATAATGAACTTTGTCAAAAAAATAAACAGTGTAAATCTTTGGAAGGCGTCAAGCATGGTTCATATCTGGGCTTTAGCTTGAAACAAATTTTTGGATTTTCCTATTCCGATAGTCATATATTAAAAATTACTACTCTTCGTAAAAAAATTGACAGTAAATTTCCAGCCGCGTTATACAGAACAATTCCAAATAGTTTTTACGTGTACTCTGACATCTGCGAATCCTCCATTGTAAGAGATGCAGAAACACAGCTGTTACGTATCGTACCAATTAACGTACACAAGTACGTATATTCACGCACGAAGTCTGTAACTTTCGGATCACCCAGATACATTCTTTTATTACGCACGTCTTATTAAACGATCAAAATAGATATGAGAAATCACTTGGAGCTTTCTGTACCATTCGCTTTCGGGAATTGACGGTATCGTTACATTTGAGAAGATACACATAATGACGACGACGACATCTTGTTATGATGATTATTTTACAGAGCAAATAGAAGGCCATCATTGGCATTACCCTAGAACTATTAGAAAATTTTATGTCGGCGTTCCTTATCAGAAGGGACATGGTATAGGTATTAGGTAGCTTCTTGGGTGGTCTTTTTAGACGTGTTTCACCGCTATTTACGCGTAGTTCCAAAGCTGTCTGCAAAGCTGTCGGCAAAAAAACACTGAAAGCCGGTCTCAATATCGTTGAGAACGTAACGAAACAGAACATACACCCTTGCGAGGCAATTAAATCTAGGTTACGCGAAACGGGCGGCAATTTTAAACGTAAAGCTAAGAAAAAACTTGAATCATATATGGAGGGATCCGGCTATAAATTTAGAAAAACAGCAAAAATGAATCAGTTGGCTGCGCTTACCGCTAACGGTATCATCTTTAACGCTATCAATGAAAAGAAGAAGAAAAAGGAAAAATCTAAACGCGCCAAGAAGTCATCAAGCAAAAAATCAACTTCCTCAAAGAAAAAAAAACAACGTACCACTTAAGCATTTTGTGATTTGTATCATTTATTCCGAATTTGATAATGTAATGGAAATAGACGCATTGCGTCAAGTCAGTGTCGACTATGGCAACTGAGTTCAGTATACTTTTGAACCGTTCAAGTGATCAATTGTGCAGAAAAAAAATGGATCTCGTGATTGATATACGTGGACTCATCGACGCCAATGGCCATTTTATTCCAAAAAAAGTCGCCATAATTTCCCTGGAGTATGACCTTATCAGTCACTGGGTTATAAAACCACCGTGCCATTTTCACTTATGATAAAATTAAACAAATGAATGATTTGTTTAATTTGCGAACTCTTGAAAAATGGCTTGACTGCCCAGACATTTCCAGTATGGAAATCAAAGAAAACGTACAGTGTCACATACACAATGAGTGCAAAACCAAAAACGATACATGTGAATTGTGCTCTGACAAATGCCTTCAAAATAAGATGCTGGCTTAAACATGAAGAAGAAGATGAAGAACAGATAGACATACATGACATTATTTTACTCAGTATGATTCTGTCGCGGGATGAACACATTGCAAATTATTGATGCTATAAAAAATATTCCTGCACATATTGGTGTCGAATTCCAGGAATCTGGTCTAAGCCAACAGCTTACGTTTTTAATACGAAACCTCATAACAACCCTAGTGAACACTGGGTCAGAGTCTTTGTCGATAAAAATGGCAGAGCCACCTACTTTGACAGTTATGGAGGACCACTAACTGTTGCGAGTCATCTCAGAAGAATCAGAAGAAATCCAATCTGTTACAATTACAACAAGAAAAAATTACAAAGCTATGATTCTGAAGTTTGCGGCGAATTTTGTATCCTGTTTCCTCATATACTCAGCATTGGCATGGATTTACACCAGTACATTTACATCAGAAATGACCGACTGGTTCGAGAATATTACAATAAATTCATTAATAAAAAACGACATATCATATGATTTCCGAGGCTATGGACAAAGTCATGTAAATCAAGTTCAAACGTGTTCTATCTTCAAACGTTAGAGTCAGCCCTACTCCTCGCTTGATTTTAAATAAAGCCGGACACCGGACAGAGCATGGATACAGTCCTGAAGTCAGATTCAGACAATGTACACTTCAATGGCATCGTACTATTACAAAAAGAAATCTGCAAAGGAGAGCTGTTACCCTGCTTTAACGCAAGAGACACCAAGTACGAATGATGTACAAACATCCAGGAGACCTCTTGCTCCAGCTCATCAGTTATTGCTCTCGTCAAACTTCCGTCTAAATCGCTCATTCAGCAAAATATTGAGCACCGGCTTTTTGTGAGACCAAGGAGAACCAGAACTTGTCATCAGAATAACCGATGGCAACCAACGAGGAGTCACATTCTCTAAGGAAGATTGGGACCTCTTCATCCAAGAAGTGCAGCATATTCTTACGTACCTCGATTCAGGCAAGGGTATGAACTTCAAGGTTCATTATACTCCGTCTTACTCTGAAAATGCAGTAATCATCGAAAAAGTTGAAAATACTGATTACGTCAAAAACGGTGAATATAAACAGGCTCCAATGATTGTTTCGAAAAAATTTTCTTTCAAAAATTTGATACTACTTATACCATGTGTGCAATTGCACATAACACATCTTGAAAATTTTGAAACTATTGTCAAAATGTGTAGATATAAAATTGTCAAATATGTGGAAAAAAAGTTAATTGCAGAGGTCTTTTCACTAATACAAGTGCCAGCGACACATCAATGTTACTCTCAAAATTATTTAGAAAAGATATGAATCAAACTGTACTTTCGAGAATGAATGCTGCGATGCCTATTGATGAGAAGAATTGATATGAATATGTTATGAACGAAATTATATATCTGTTTCTGGATGAAATTGTAACTATTGTTCGTTATAAAATGTAATCAAAAAGAAAAAATAAAGAAAAAATTCTAAATGTAAAAAAGCCTTGTATTTATTTACAAAAAATAGATTCAAAATATTTAGAAATATATATATCAATAAATTATTGAGGTGGTGTTAGTGCCCAGCTTGGGTCTCTTGGACCCCAGTCGTCTTCATCATCGATAGCTTCTGCTACCGCTGCATCTATTTAAAAAAAAAGTCTCTCTGAAGTTGCAGATTGCACATCACATAGTTTATTCTTGAGATCTCGAGACTATCGGCGTGAAGTTGTCGTTGACACGTCACTTGAGTTATTCATCATTTTCATTTTATTTCGTCATGTTTATTATTTTCATAATATCATTATTAAGAATAATATAATTATCAAGTTCATTATCATTAAATTTATGTAATGATAACTTGATCGAAATTTATCAAATATAAAAATCAATAACTTCATCTTATAAATAAAAATCAAATACTTCATCTTATGTCGGTAAGGTAAACGGATTCATTGATTATTTATCGATTCCGACGCATTAAATGAAGAGGCGTTGTAGTCACCGAGTCGTTGCTGCACGTAGTAGTGCGTCTCCCGGTCTTTTCTGTTGGGCAGCTTCACGAGTCAACACCTCTTCAAAAACCGGCATCCTATTCTGCCCATTCTCGAACCATTTTCGAGAATTAAACAGTGCGGTGATTTGACATCGGTTCGCGCTAACGCGGGTGGCCGTGATCGGCGTTTTATTAGTTCGCTATTGCTTTAGCCTGTGCCGTGATACGCATTGGACACGGAGATCGTGTCTAATGGGCAACAACGGACTCCGTTGTTGCCCCGGGCTAGCTCCAGTCCGCCCGAGAATGCCAGGACTGGTAAAGCAAAAGTTGGGCCTCAGGGACCAGGGGTAGGTCAATGCCAGGCCGAGGGTATACCCGCTCCCAATTATTTCGGCTTGCATGTCCCGGTAAAACTAGGCGAGGAAGGTGTCCTCGGGATTGACCGGGGCCAGGTCGGCTGTCTCGGGTGATGGTGGCCGGACCTCTATCGGCGGTGGTGGTGGCATTGGCAGCGCCAACAGACCAGCCAGTGTCTGCAGATCCAGTTGGGCTGGCTTGGGTGCGGAACCAACTGCAGATGCTCTACCAACGGGACAAGGATCTTGTCCGATGGGGACGTCGCGCCGTCCAGGCTGACGCGACGGCGCACGGGTGCAGCCGGTATCGGAATCACCGCTGACCTCGTGGTGCGTGTCGGTGGCGCCGGTAACGGGATGACCGCTGGAGGGACGGTCAGGTCGATCGGCTTCAGACGGACGGTGGAGGGCTGGCGTGCCGCCCAGCGCTGTTGGATCCACCGCCGCAGCTCTCTATCCATTTCCGGAATCTGTGCGCTCATAATTGCTGAAACGAAAAGATACTTAAAGTCAACGAATTAAGTACGGTTTGAGATTGGTGGCAGATACCTTGAAAGTCTTGTTGGCGCGAGTGGTGTCAGCGACTTGGAAAACCGTGCGTGAGAGCGCACGTGTGATTTTGAACGGACCAGTGAATCGCGGGGCTAACTTGGCGGCAAAATGCTTGGCGCCAGCAGATAAGACTCTATTCCGCGCTAATACGAGGTCACCTACCGAGAACGTAGGGGGTCGATGCCGCAGATTGTAATACCGCGCTTGCCGAATTCTCGCGTCGTCGGTGTTGCTCGTGATCATTGTTCGCAACTTGGCGACTTGCTGCATCTGCTTCGTCCAAGTTGGAATGTCGTCGGGCTCGGGGGAACTGGCGACCTCTGCGTCGCTACGCAAACACTGCACGGCCGGTGGATCTCGGCCGAAGTTCAAAAACGCCGGGGACGTACCGAGCGAGGTGTGCACTGCGGTGTTATACGCAAAACGGAATTAAACTATATGCTTTTCCCAATTGCGATGATTGTCGTTGACAAACGACCGGATCATTGTCTTGAGGACCCGATTCACGCGCTCTACTGGGTTGGCCTGAAGGTCATAAGGAGGAGTGGTTCTCCTCTGCATGCCAGTAT
Source organism: Trissolcus basalis (assembly GCA_025266255.1). Classification (NCBI taxonomy): domain Eukaryota; kingdom Metazoa; phylum Arthropoda; class Insecta; order Hymenoptera; family Scelionidae; genus Trissolcus; species Trissolcus basalis. The sequence goes on from JAAMPD010002251.1 coordinate 5,675, forward strand.
TTCGGAAAAGGGCATTTATGTCGGTATTGATGAACTCTCGTCCGTTGTCAGAGAGCAGAAATCGGAGCGTTCCCCATCGGTTTGTTATGACATCGTCATATACCTCAGCGATCTTCTTTCCCGTGCCAACCTGGCTCACTCGACGGCCAGCGATCACTCCGGTGCTCTAGCGTTGTTCTGCCTTGACTTTGTGGCAGATTTTGCGACCTCTCACGTATCGGGCGACGTCTCGGAAGACGTTGGGCCAATAGTATAGCTGGACCACAAATTGGTATGTTTTTTCGATCCCGAGATGGGCCGCCTGCGGGCGGTCATGGCACTCTTCTAGTGCAGCTTGTCGCAACTCGGAGGGCAGGACAAGTTTCCATGCGTTCAGATCGGGTAGCAGTTCGTCGAAAGCGACGTTCGGTCGGTGGACGTACATTCTTCCGTCTCGGAGTTCCCAGTTAGGGTTATGTGCTGGGAATCTTTGTACTTGATCCCGTCTCGTGTAGTACTACTCGTCCCGGGTTTCGGTAAATACCGCCAGAGTGGCTTTGTCGGTTAGAAGAGCGAGGTCGTCGTCTACCTGGCTCTCGTGCGTTGACTCGGCCAAAGCCGCCGGCACTCGTGAAGAAATGTCCTTCCGTCGGACAACGTCAAAGTCATAGGACTGGAGTTGGATAGACGCCCGGTCGATCCCTTCAGCCCCAACAACCATCTCAGGCTGGTCGCATCGGTGGATAGGGTGAAGTGGCTCATCTCGAGATACTGTCGGAACTTTTTCACTGCCCACAGTACCGCTAGGCATTCTCGTTCCGTCTCGGAAAACTTTCTCTCGGTATCTGACAGGGTACGGCTGGCGAAGCTGATCACCCTGGGCTTACCGTCGAGCTCTTGGGAGAGTACTGCTCCCAGTCCGACAGAGCTAGCATTCGTCTGCAGGGTAAATTCCCGGCTGAAATCGGGATATGCCAGTACCGGTGCTGAGGTGAGGGCTACTCTGATCCGGTGAAATGCTTCTTCCTGCACGGCTCCCCATGCGAAGCGATTGGCGTTTTTCAACAGCCGTGTCAGCGGTTCGGCCATGGTGGCGAGGTCGGGTAGGTACTTTCTGTACCACGAGATCATAGCGATAAGTCCCCTCAGCTGGCGCATCGTTTTTGGCGTAGGGTAGTCCTGGATGGGCTTGGTCTTGTCGGGATCGATATGAATTCCTTCGTGGTTAATCACGAAGCCCAAATACTTTGCTTCGGATTGACAGAAATGGCTCTTTTCTGCGTTGATGGCCAGTCTGGCCTCTCGGAGCTTGGTCAAGACCAGTCGTAACACTTCCAAGTGTTCTTCAAAAGTCTCGCCGATGATGACTATGTCGTCCAGGTAGGCGAACGCTCGACCCTTCAGCTCGTGTCGCAGGAGTCGGTCGACGACTCGCTGGAACGTAGCGGGCGCGCCGGTTAGTCCGAACGGCATCGAACGGAACTGGAAGTGGCCTTTGCCGGGTACCGAGAAAGCTGTGATTTCGCGACTCTCCTTGCTCATCGGTAGTTGGAAGTACGCTTGGCTGAGGTCGATAGTCGAAATATATTTAGCCGCCCTCAACTGCTCGAGTATGCCATCCATCAAAGGCAACGGGTACGCATCGCGTTTCGAGACTCGGTTTACCTCCCGGAAGTCAATACAAAATCGGTATTTGCCGTTGGCTTTACGTACCATGGCGATCGGGGATGACCACTCGCTTTCGGACGGCTCAATCACGCCGAGCCGTAACATTTCGTCTACCTCCGTACAGATTGCCTGGTATACCGTGGGAGACACGCGCCGAAATCGTTGCCTTATGGGTTTGTGACCGCGTACGTCAATGTGGTGTTCGATTTCGGTAGTGGTAGGGAACGTTGTAGGAAGTGGGGGAATTTCCTTCCAGATTAACCGCTCAAGTCTCTGGCGCTGGGTGGAGTCAATCGGTCGTAACCCCGGGTGAGTGGCCATTAGGTTCAGGACCTCCAGATCTCGGTAGGATAATTCTCGGGTCAAGTGCTTTACCGCGCCTTCTCGCGCAAGCTTATCGGCCTCTAGGTTGCCTTGTTCCGCGCTGTGCCCTTTCACGTGGCAAATCTCGACAGCGTCGAATTCCTCCAACAGGCGTTGGAGTCGCTCCCATTCCTCGCGGTGGGTTATCCGCTTGCGATTCGCATTCTTCCATCCGTTTTTCTGCCAGACGGGGTACCATTGATTGAAGAAATCGACCACGTACTTTGAGTCGGTAAAAACTCGGAGCGTGCAGGCGCCCATCTCTCGAGCTCGCACTGCAGCCTCGATCACCGCTTCGACCTCGGCGCGGTTATTCGTTTGCTTACCCCACAGGGGGCGTGACACGTTCGAAGGGTTGTCCTCGCCAAAGTATACTCCTATACCCGCGCGAGCATTAAAACTACCGTTGTCTAGGCAACAACCGTCGGTCCAGACGTCGAGGAAGTTACAAGTCTCGCTATTGGAATCGTTAGGTGACTCGGTAGGGTTGGTTCTTGCTGATCGGAATGGGTGTTCGTTCGCAGGCTCGGAGGCCAGTCGCCAGGAAATGGTCTGGAAGTCGATTTGTACCCCGAAATCGCGTAAGGTATCGAGGCCTATCACGCAGGGGAGTGCCAACGACGGCAACACGCAGATGTTCACTTCTCGCGTACGACCAGCAAGAGTTATCGGGATTCGGTATTCTGCGCTGCAGGGTTCGATTTGTCCGTTCGCCACGCGGACTTGGACGCTCGATGGGCAAGAGGAAACGCCCTTTTCGTCGGCCGTTTGACGTATGTCGGGGTTAACAAAGGTACGGGTGGCTCCAGAGTCCACCAACGCACGTACCGGTCGGCCCAGGATCAACGCGTCGACAAATAACAATCGTGAAGACCCATCGGTCCCCTGCGCATGTAGTTCGACTACTTCGGGGTCGGTGTCTTGGCCAAGAGTGGTGCCACGCAACGGACTTCCATCTCTCGGGTTGTCGGAGACCTCTCGATTGATACAGGTCAGGGGGGTGGCGCTAGTCTCCGTTACTGACCCCCCTTCTCGTTTTCCGCACACGCAGGGCAGTTCGCTCGCACAAATCCTTCCTTCCCGCAGCCATAGCATCTCAAAACGCGCTCGGCAGGACAGTCACGACTAAAATGGCCTGTGCCTTTGCAATTCCAGCACGCCTTAGTTTCCGTACCGGGTTCGGTGCTAGTCCCGGGACTTCCTACTTCATTCCGCGGAGAATCTCTCGGTGTCGTTGTACCCCCGGAGGTACCGCCCGTGCGTCGGGTGGGATCAGGTTTTCGATTTCGCCGATCACGCATCGCGAGTAGGTCGTCGGGCTCCTCAGCATCGCTCGATCCGTCGACTGCGTAGGCAGTGGCTTGGCGACGCGGTCTAGGCGCGTGGTACGCGAATTTCGGACAAAGAACCTTATCGGGTGTCGGTGGGGGAATGAATGTCTTCTCGTTCGCTAAGACGCGCTCTCGTCGAACCGCGGTAACCTCGAGTTGATCTAGGGTCACGATCTCCTCTCTCGGGATCATTCGTTGTAGTCTCGGGAGCATATTTCGGTACGCACGATCGATCATCGCGCGTTCTGACCACGCCGGTTGGATGCGCGACATGAGTCCGCGGATTAACGTCAGGTAGTTGATTACCGGTTCGTTGGCACCCTGGGTGCGTTTCTCGATCTCTTCCGCAAGGGAGTTCGCGTAATCTGGGTCGACAAAACGGGTTCGAAACGCGTGTGCGAACTCGTCAAACGTCCGCCATCGCGACGAGCGGTCTCGATACCAGATGGCGGCCATATCGGTCAGCAGGACAGGTATCCCACCGAGAAGGTCCCCGTCGGCGATGTTCAGCACTCGACGTGCGTCGTCGAGGCGTCGAAGATAGTCTTCGGCGTCCTCATTACCGCTACCGGCAAAACGGAGGTTTCATTTGCGGAGGGTATCTACAATGTAGGTCAGCGATTGTCGAGTCTCGCGAGTTGTTCCGGAGCCGGCGTCCTGGGTGGGACAGCGAGAAAGATGGGTCGACCGAAAAGTGGGATCGGCCACGAGTGTGGGCGCCGCGTACCGCCATGTGGTGTCATCGTGCGCGTCTGAGCCCGGATGAGTCCGATTATCACAGACGCGCCACGCAGTTTGGTCCGGTGGGATGGACGTCCGAGGAGGCTCGGTTGTAACGGGATTAATGGGGGACAGGCCTGGTTGCCCAGCTGCCGGGTTCCCGGTCTCGGGAGGTTGTCGCGGTGAAGAACCGATCGGGTTGGCTGTCGTTGGACACGGCCCGGAAAGATCGCCCGGTATTGTTGTCGCCGAAACCCGCGCGGCGTCCCGATGGTGCGCATTGGCTTCCGCCAGTTGTAATCCCCGGAGGGTCGAATACGTACGTTCAAATTCCTCTCGGAACACGTCGCGTACCCGGGACTCATTCGCCAAGACGGCCGCACGAATTTGCTCATCGGCCACGCTTTGAGCTTCCCGCAGGTGGACCTCGAATTCGGCCCGAAGGGTGTCCAACCGGGCGTTCTCATCCGCGATTTCCGTCTTCGCAGCTGTGCTGAGGATCGCGAGGCCCCGGTGGATAGACTCGTTGTCCAGCTGGTTTATATCCAGACGTTGTCGAACGTCGCTCGGGAGGTCGGTAGGGGTTTCTAAGTTGGCGATCAACCGTCGACGCAGGGTAGTGTACGTGCCCTGCGTGACCTGGGACCTATCGTCTAGCTCGCGTCGAAGCCTATCGGGGTCTAGGGTGCTCACCCACGTGGTGAGGACGCCGCAGACGAGCGCAACCTTTGATTCGTCCGGCATGACTGGCTGCCACTGCGCGGAAGTGAGGTTAGTTCTCGGGATTTAAAGTCTCGGTAACGGTACCCTACCAATCAGTGCGGAACGAATATCGGAATAGCCCCTTTGGGTGTGTCTCGCTGTCGCAACCGATGTAAAAGAGGATCGCTCGCTCCGCCGCTCGTCCCCGTCGCCTTCTCGGTGCGTGGGTGGGACTCGGTTCCCACCAGAGTTTCGGGTCGTCTCGCCGACGTTCCGGGACGCACGCCTCACTTATATCTCATGCTGAAATGAACCAAAAATCATTAGGGACCAATCGAGATTGTTGAGTGCTTCACTTCTTGATTTTACTATTTTTATTATTTCACTCTCTTGTTTTTTTTTCTTTTTATTATTTCACTCTTTCCTTATTATTATTATTATTTTTTTTCACTCTTTCCTTATTATTATTTTTTTTTCAGGTTTATTTCTCTATTCAGTCAGTAGTAAAATTTTTTGTTCTGTTTACTCTTTTTTCGACACCCTTTGTTTATTCCTTTTTTTGTTGTTTTTTTTAAATTCACTCTCTGTTTATATTTCCTTTTCACTTACAGTTTATACTCACTTTTTTTCTTTTTGTTTATTATTTCAACAATTCACAATTCAATTCACAATTCCAGCTCACTTGTTGTTTTATTTATGTCTTTTTTTCAGCTTTTCTCTCGCCTTTCTTTCGTTTTTATTTCGGCTTTTCTCTCGCTTTTTTTTTTTTTTTTTTTTTTGTTTTAATTTTGTTCAAATTTTCCAAACCAAACAAACTGCTCGGTTTGATCGTTATTTCACACTTCCGAACCCTTTTCCTCGTTAATTACCTGGGTGTTGACCTATGACCGTTCGCAACGGGAGAAAGAATGCCGCCCGTTCAACGCCGAGGTACCTGTCAAGCGCCGCTGGGAAACCTAACCTCACTCTCGCTTGTCGCCGTTTCTCGCCCTGAGGCGACCTGTCACCGGC
>JAAMPD010002252.1:0-16102 GCA_025266255.1 Trissolcus basalis
AGAAAAACAAATATTTATTTTTCTGTAATAAAAATTGTATTGTATTTTACCAATTTTCAAATCATAATAATTGAGATATTCAAAATTCAAAATCCAACAGACGCGCGTAGCGCGTTAATCAACTAGTGTAATAGAATTTTAAGTGGCTTTCAAAATGTAAACTTTCGTTAATGTAAACATCCGTCGGCATCGTTTTAAAACAAACGTCGACTCATGTTTACATCGGCGGTGCTATTCTAACTAACGCGTTTGGATAATTCATAATTCATATGAAATTATCTCGAATATAAAATTGGAAACTTATATTTTTAAAATAATTGATTTAAAAAGTCCTCAAAATTTTCTTTATTTAACATGAAGCTCTCAAACACGTCACATTATTTTGATATAACATATTTATAACGGATTTGTGTTTGCCCGGAAAAGAACTTTTGAAAATTAATACGAAGCAAAGAATAAAACATGCAAATTATTCTTGGCTGATATTCATAAATAACCAAAAGACCTTTTGGATTAAGAAATTTTGTTATAGGATTGGTCAGCCAACTCGTTTTAAGTATAAAAATGAAAATGAAAAGACTTTCTGTAAATCAGTTGGAATAAACTAAAAGAAAAGAGGTTCTGAAAAAATTAATTCAATCAAATTGGATACGATAAGATTTTTTCTGGTGCAAAGAAATTGCAGCAATTGAGAGACAGGCAACTAACGAGTGTGATAATCGTGTTTCACTTGTATGATTTCAAGTCGACATGATTCCTTGGCATAAAAAAAAGGGAGCATAAAAAGTGCTGTTAGACAAGTTCAATTTGAGTGATTTTAACTGCGCCCAGGTTATTCTACCATTGAGTGAATAAAAGTAATCAACACTCTGTAAGCAATTTAAAGTTGATTCCTACATATTTTTCATTTTTTAGGTGTGATGACAGGATGAAGTGTGGATATTACAAAAGTGATGGATTATAAATAGCAGTTGATGAAAGAGAAAAATAGTTGCAGAGGAGCAGAGGATAATTAGCCGATTGAAAATTGATCTGTTGAAACCGATGACGGAATTTGTTTTTGAAAAAGGAAATGTGTGAGCGAGCGCAGGAAACGGGGTACGCGATGAGGAAAGCGTAATTTGAATTTGTATTTTGCGCGTGTCGTTCGCGGGATATTAAAATCATCGTCGATGTCTCGCGTCACATAAGGAAACAATATGCGCTTTCTGTTTGACAAATCACTCAATGAGGTTACTGGTCGCACTTTCCCGATGATATCATATCAACTTTTAGTTTCATGTAATTATTTCTGAGGGCAATGGACAGTCAGGTAGTTTTATCGATTTATCATTTAAACAATCTAATCAAACGTCTTTCACTTTTTTTCATTGTTGATTGTTTTATCCTTCGTTATTATTTTTTTACAACGTTTCTTTTCAGGCTTTTATCAATGACGAACGACAGTAATAAGCTGGGAATCAAAGTTATCAATCTATCATATGCTTGAATACAGAGAAATTAGCAGGTGCTAATCAGTGAATGTAATTAGATAGTAAAATTTTTGTGCGATTTGAATCGCAAAAAGGTAAACACATAATTTATAATTGCAATTTAGCGCAATTGAATGCGTATGATAATTATTGACAAGCAATTATATTCAACAATGATTCTCAAACAAAGGAACGGAAAACAGACGAGTGAAAATTGTACTTTCTTTTCATTTTCATTGAAAACTTTACTTTCGACACATTTTCATCTTAATATAAAAAAAAAATTTCACTAATCATCTCGAGATATAAAATCTCATGTCAAATTATTATGATACGGAACGACAAAATGACAGTGCGAATTGTCGGTTTGGAAGAGACTAAAATTTTATTACCCGGTTGTTTTGATGAAAAGATAAAAGTCGCAGTTGCTTGACCAGCGTGTGATTTTGAGCATACAAATTGCATCGAATGACATGCTATCTCGGACGTGCAATCAGCGACTGAATTTTGTATGATTTCGCGCGACCGTACGTGACGACGTGTAATGGCGAGTAATGAGACGTGATGACTTTATAGCTAAACGCAGTTAACTGCAAATTGTAACATTACGGAGAGCCATTGTAACGGTGCGGGGGAAACATTGTGGAAGATGCAGGAATGCAATTTGGCAGCTGACTTTAAATAACAGTAAACGCGGGAATCCCGAGGGCTCGATTTTTGTCGCCTGATTTGGGAAGTGAGCGGTTATTTGAATGCCGACTAGCTTGGCCCGTGGAGGATGTCTAAAGTGCGACGGCTTTCTCACGCATTGTCTCTCAGCTTGCGCGCACCATAAATCACACGATCACAAATTATTGCCTCTCGGTGTGCTTATTTAATACCGTTCGCGCAACCGAAACTTGCGATTATTCCAAGTATTCGATCACTCCCACACAATTTACCCAAACTGTCCAAACCCTGCTCATTGAATAAAAACTGATCCATTTATTTAATTATATATAATTATTTAGTTATTGATAATCAATAAATAAATAAGTGTTTATTCATAATAAATTTATATTTTGACAGTTATATTATTAATGATTTTAATTAAAATTAATAAAAGGATGGATCGTAAAGAAAATTAATCTCAAATAATAATGAATATTATTAATGGTTTTGACATTCAGCTGTGGAATGTTTCAGGCTGGTCAAAGTTAAGTGATAGTCGATTTGTTGACAGGAAATAATTTTCACTGATTCATTTTAGTGTTAGGATGTGAATCATTTTCAAAGCAAATCGGTGTGATTTAATGCAAAGTAGTTTTGTTAATATCTGAAACGATATAGAAAGTTGTTGGGATTTTTTATTGGTGAAGAATATTTTGCAAATTGTGGGATTAGAGTTGAATTGAAATTGGCATCAGGCAATTGAGACAATGCTTACCAAGCAGAAGCTGACCGCAGGATGCGAACATGAGAATATTCGAATCATCCTTGATTTCCCTGGATTTGTGTTTTGGTATGTGCTTCTCCTGCTGGCTGTGACTAGGCTGGTGCCTGCTTGGTCTGTCTGGTATCAGTGCATCCTTCGAGTGCTTAGACTCCAAGCAACTTTCCGTCTTAGAGTCTCGCGATTCGTTCGACTCCTTTGACACTTTCGATTCCTCGGAATTGTTCGAATCTTGACTCCGTACCGTCGAGTCTGGACAGATCGATGATTGATTCTCCATCGTTGATGTCTCAAAATTGCATCGTTCCTCCATTTGGATCTGCAATTTCATCATTTTCACCCTTGAGTCATTTTTTCATATACCATATACAAAAATCTTAACTTAATCATTTCATCTATTACTTTGTATCTTAAAATATTTGTTGATGCACACAAATTTGACAATGTTCAGTTCTATAAATTGAATAAATGAATTGCGAGAAGTGATTGCAAAGTCAGGATTCAATTTAAGTTTTGACGGTGTTTAGTTTTGTTCGCGGATTGACGAATCGATGAGATCTCGGAAGTGCACGCCAGTTGGGATTTCGTCAGGGTCAATGATTTCGCGCAAAGCGCTCGGTCATCTGGTTCGCACAGTCGAGTGAACCGCGGCGATCTGCAAATTGAGAAAATAACATAGCGCGGCCGTCGAGCGCAACAGACGCCGCCGGATATTACACCTGTTTATGATGGACGCCATTTTATCGAAACCGCGCGAAAAAATGCCACATACTTTGTCTTAACGGTATACCAGAGCGTATTAATATGCACGAGTATAAAATCTTTCTTTTGGCCTCACTGCCGCCGTCACAGCAACGTTTTTGCATTAACGTTGTTTGCGAACGCCTGTTTCAACGATCCGCTACGATTTTCATCCACGTCATTTCATTATCGGTGTTTCATTTTTATGGCCCAATTTTTTTGCAAGTTCTCTTCGCAATACTCCGTTCGCATTTCGTCTCGGGATTAAAATTGAAGAAATTCAGTTCAGATTGATGGATGTAATAAGGAATTACGACATTTTTGGCCGGGGAATTGTGGTCTTTGATGGGGATACGAATTAGTATATGGTAATTGCAAAGTTATATAAATTGAAGTATTGTTGTTTTTTTTCTGTTATATTGTTGATTGAATAGTTACTGATAATCTTCCATTTTGTAAAAAAAGGTAATTTGTAATTTTCCTTTAAACATTAATATTATTTTTCATTTTTTTTCTGAACTTGATTGATATAATAATTGATTTTGAATATGCAAGTTGTTTGACCATAATTATGTCAATTCTCGGTACAATTACAAAGAAAAATATACGACTGATCTGAACTTGTGTGAGAAACTGCAACTTATTCTTACAAGATAATTTTAAATCCTACATTACGATATAACCCAGTATGCGTATAATTGATAATGTACGGTTAACAGTAAACCATAAAAAGTTTTATTAGGTACTTCAATAGAAAAAAATTAGTAATGTATAACTTTTAGATATTTTTATGTCTGGAAGAGTTCAATTAAGGCACAAAAATTCATTTCCATATCGGACACTCCTGACACTTTTACTCCTAAATTTAAATATACTACTTTTTCACTTTTTCTCTCAAATTTAAATATAAAATCAGGTTTTTACATTTTTGTCGTCGCCTGTCAATTAAAACCGAAATAAATTTTTCTCGTTCTAAATTTTGCATGAGAAAACTACTTCTGGAACAAGAATTTTTACCTATTTTTTTTTTTAGTAAAATTCGTAAATTACTAATAAAAACCTGAATTGCCAAACGTCGTAACTTTGATTATCAAGTTTTTTATATGCAAAGTAAAATAAATTGGAGATGTATAGTTGCGTTGTAAATTGGGAAAAATAAACTTCTTACATTCAAAGTTCGGATTATATATGTTAAAGGTTGTAAAAACACTTAGTTGTGAACACATTTTCACAGACAATCACGATAAGTACTTGGAAGAAAGTCAATAGTTACGTGCACAGTTTTTTTCAATACTTTCATGTAAATAACAATGTTATTTCAACGCCTTATATAATTATTTATTATTACCTTTTTTATTTCAACTAAGTCAAAAAACAAAATTGACCTGTCCATTAATAAATAATTTTACTACATAAAAATTTGTCATTATTTACTTTTAAATTTCATATTCAATTACATCGAAATTTTTTACGTCTCAAAATGTACGATTTCCAGTGTATAAAAAATTTGACAAAATATAACTTAAAAATATTTGTAATTACAAAAAGAAATTGGAAAAAAATATTATCTAAATAGTTGCACGCATAATTGCACAACACCAGACGTATTTTCTTTCACTATATATTACATTACACTCCAATCAAAGGAAAAAATTTTTCCCGACGTTGACGAAAGACAATCCACACATGTCAAACGAACAATCACTCGGGTTGTTGGCATAATGCAGACATGACTTTTCGATTCGCCGTCCACTCTTTGATGGAATTTTTGTGTCGAAATTCTCGCTGGATCCCCGAGGAAACAATTGCTCAACAAATCGTTCAGAAGTCACGCGACAAATTTTCGATTTGCGTCGTGATAATTTGATAATAAAAAAAAAACGGTTTCCGATGGCGCCTGCGGTGATCCGATACGCAATTCACTGGAAAGCAACCGGTTAGGCGACATATAAAACTTTACAATTTAATATCCGATCGCGTGCTAATCATAACGTTTTGTTTCACCAAAGTCACTGAGCAATGGACGGTCATTAGTTACCAAACATGATAATTGCCATAAAAACACACCGAAACGTACATTCAAAATGTCGGTATAAATCACCTACCAATAATCGCCTGACAGAAAGTTCAATTATTCACATGGTGCCACTCGAATTTTCACTAAGTTTTTTTTAGTTCACTTCCAAGAAAAAGACAAAACAAAACGGACAAATTTTCGCTTCACCTACCAATTGGAACTTGTTTTCTTTTTCCAAATTCAGTTCACATGGTTCCCGATAAAAACTGTTCCTGAACACTTGACCGGCGAAATGTCGAACGTTTAAATACCGGCGCGATCCGGGGCAAGTTGTACGCTGTGCGTCTGGTCAGTGACTGGCATGTCGACAGCACAGGTTGCATTTCTTTTCCTTTCTTCCACCTCTCAGCCGCGAAGAAATTGCCTTCTCTCGCAGCCTTCCATCTTCTCCCTTCACTCTTTCCTCTGTACATCCCAATTTGTTATCTTTCTCATCATTTCTCTATCACATTTCTTTTTCTTATCACTTCATGATATTTTATTGTTCACATTTTTTTCCCCGAAAGAACAATTTTATTAGGTGCAGTTATCTTTTGCAGGTACGTGGAATGTGTGTGGGTTCTGCAGTAATCACACCTGTTGTTCGGGCACTCTGTGAATGGGCCACACGTGTCCCAGATACCGCGGGGATCGCAGTTATGAGGCTTGTGCAAATCAATTTACCAGTTAGCGAATCATTTTTCCTTGACATTTTCCAGAACGATGAGTTCGTCGTATGATCACAGGTTAGAAACGCACTGGATGTTTGATTTGTTCGTGTTTCATATTCTAACGTAAGTTATGATGAAAAATTATCAATAATTCTTTTTTTATTTCAAGTTTACGTTCTTCATTTTTGTTTCTTTTTTTTTCTTTATTTCCGTTGGTATTTGTTTGTTTGTTTTTTTTTTGGTCTGTCATTACGTGAACATCTTTTGCAACTGTAAGAATTCTTTTGTGAAAAATGACATTGAGAAAAATCTGAATTGAAATTCTATTTGACATAAATGTATGGAATAAGAGATGAAAGAGATTTGTGAAGAAACCTCCAAAAGTCGAAAAGTGAAACGAACAAATGAATGTTGATTAATTTTCAAGATGTAAAATGGAATTCACGAGGGTATAATTGCTAAAAAGGAGCCATCTGAAATATTTAGCGCAGCTATTTTGTTACGCAAGCTGACAATTACGATTTTTCTTGTATTCCAGCTGTGACATTAAAATCGAATGGCTCGTCGACAGAAATAGCTCCGAGCGAGCATTGAGCTCCTCTGAAAAAATAGAAAGGCGGTCTCCTCCATTGTCGTGCAATAAATATTGAAAAAGAAATTCGTTCAAATTTGCGCACACTAAATCATACCTACTTTCAGTTCAGTTATAAAGATGAGGGAAAAGGATTAGGGTATATAAAAAATGAGCGAAATTTCTGAAATGATTATCTGCCTTGACTAGAAGCCCAATTTTGTTTCATTATTTTTCGTGAAAACCAAAAAAATTGATTGGTTCTGTAGAATCATTTTGACATTTACAATTTATAACCTCCGATCAAATATGCGCGATAAATCCTTTTTTTCATATCTCACTGAGTTGATGCATAAATAATTTGTTGACGACTATTCTCATGGTCACATTCATATCTTTGTGCTGACAAATTTTAGCAGTCTTCGGTCGACTTTCATTTGAATCTTTTCACAATGCAAATAAGTCGCAAATTCTGTCTCTTATTTGCTATGAGATAATTACACGAGTAGCCTGATTCTGTAACTCACGCGGACGTTCCAGACGCTTAACCGTGTTGCACAATTTCAAAGGGGTCTTTGCAAAATTTTCTACCAGCGCGACGCGCCGAGTAGAACTCGTCTTTTTGAAATCAGAAGTACCTGGTGACAAAAGTACCACTCGACGAAATTCCAAAGCTATTCTTTTCAGAAATTCGACTCGTAGAAAGTTTATTTTCTCTTCTCTGTTCTTCGTTTTCTGTTAGACCCGCTAACACTTTCGTTCGCTCAAATTGCAAAGAAAGTGTACACCTCCAGTTAGCATAAAATTTTATGCGAACATATTTGCAATCAGACATTGGTTTCAACTTTTATTAGTGACGAAAGAAAAATTTTTTCCCCAAATAAAGGAGTTAAAGGCGACGAATAAATCACCTTGATGGCTAGTTCAAAGCTGCAACCAAAGTTTTGTTCATTTTCGATTGGGAAAAGGTTGGAATACAAATTTGACATTCAGAAGTTGTAAATCACGGTTCTATTTATTTTCTGCAACTGTTTTCTTCTGTCCCACCTAGACGCTTTGTCTTTTGTGGTAGAAAATTGAAATCAATTTTTTTGCCCATCAGAGTGTTTTCCGTTTTGTTCATCTTATTTTAATTCCTCTTCTAAGTGTATTTATCTTGACTTTAACACATGTTTTATCCTCTGTTTATCGTTACTTAAGAATAACTTTCTATCCTCTCATTCAAATCTCCACTCCTCTCTGCAGTCTTTAGCCATTACATCAGCGCGCTATAACTTCAATCATTTCATTTTCAATCCAAACATAATCTTCAATCATAATTGTATTCATCGCAATAAAAAATGTTTCAACTTGAGACATTCAGGTTCTGAACCAGCTGAACAATGAATTCAAGTTTTCCTTGGGGGGTCCGATAAAAACAGCTCGACGTCTTATCAAGCAATTAATTCTCAGTAGTATATATATGAAATCTTAAAATGACTATTCACCATTTTTTCGCAGCTATACAATTTTTTATCAAAAATCTTTCGAATAAATTAAACCCAACTGCATTTTTTGCACGATGTTTCGTATATATAGTTATAGACAACGGTTTCAAGTTCAGTAAAAGTAAAAAAAAAATTCCAATTGTTTTCATTTTTTTAATTTTTACTTTGAAGGTTGCGTGTGCAGTTTGGCACGCTCTCATAGGCGAAGAAAATGTCCATTTTCACTCGATCTTTAACCCAATTGATCAAAACAATATCGCGTGATGAAAAAAAAGTAAGAATGATGACTGGTTAATGTGATTCTGTTTTGAGTTAGTGTGCCATTTGAGATGTACGTGTATATTTCCAACGATATAACTTCATCTCATCGCGTTTTGCAAATTTTTTCTAAACCCACGGATAATTGCGACGAATATGGTATCATGCATTTGATGGTAATAGAAATGAAATATAGGTTACGCGTGAATTTCTTGCTCGGAGGTTTCAGTAATGAGTTCTGATTCGAGTTAGAGATTTCTTACTTTGTATAAGCGTGATAACTGTTAATGCACAGTTTTACAATGTTTGAAAGATGAAATGCGTGAAGATTGTTTAATGCCTATGTTCGTGGCAAATCGTTATTATATTGCTGCTTTTCTGTCAATAAAGATTATTTAGGGTGTTAAAGAGAGAATCGTGACTGCGGAACAAATTGCAAAGGTCAATTGATCCTGACCGATCACAAGTTAACGTTTAATCTCAAAATTACTTCAGGATATTCAATTTGTTATCAGAAAAATGTTCCTTGTCGAGAATAATGAGTTCGGGCGGTTTTTTTATGTATCATTCAAAGCAGAGAGAGATGGATTAACGAGGTAACGCCGATTCGCCTGAGATTAAAGGTAATTTAGAAAATTCATTCCGAGTGTAATTCGGAGTTTTTAATGACTGCCGAGACGAGGTCTGCCAGCTACGAAGCGTGACTTACGTTTCCAGAGATATTCATAACGAATGTTTTGTTATGAAAGATGAACGTCCAAATTATAAACTTCATTATAATCATATACAAATCGAGAAAAAAAGGTTGATTACTGTTCGCGTTCGTAGAAGAATAGAGCATTCAAATTAAAATTTTAACGCCGGAATAATAAAGTTTATATACTTTTGCAACAAAATACTCCAAGTCCAAATTTTTTGCACCAACACACTGTTCATGCAAATATTTTGCACAATGTTTAGAATATATTTATGCAAATTGCCGGCACAAAACGATTACATCAAATTTACATACGCTTTACATAATACAGTTCTTCATAGAAAACATATATGGGGTTACGGGCGCGTTTCTTGTGTACTTCACCGCGAAGATGCCATTGATCCATATATATTCCCTGAAGTATAAACGCACATTCTTGTGTAAATGCCAAAAGGGAAATTGTTTTTACAGTGAAATTATAGCAATGCTGCTTTTTACCTTCGTACAAAACATAACCCTCCCTTGTACAATTTGCAACTGAAAAAAAAAATTCTTCTCATACACATAAGCTCGCGTAACATTAATATTGCAAAAATTGCAATGCAAATTGCATTGAAAAATGCACCAGAAATGTTCATCCAAAAATTGCATCTAATCTAATTTTCCATAAAAAAATAAGCATGCATCTTACATACCATAATTTTAATTTTCCTCTTATTTTCTGATTATTATTTTTTGATTTTAGATAACATATTTTAGATAAAAAATGCACAAAAAATCTTATTTGAAAATTGCATTAGATGCAATTGTTTTCTGCAAAAACTGCACTTTTATATGCAAAATAATTTATTGCAACGGCAATCTAACTTGAAACCATTATAATTTTTTTCTTTCCATAATAATAATTATGTTTAAAATAAGATTGTCATTGTATTCAATGCTGCTATGAATTCATAGGTGGGCGCGTAACAAGAAACTCAAGTTTTGCCTGTTCGTTTGATTTGAACCTGTGGTAAACGGGTGTTTAAATACATGATACATTAAAACAACGATGCAAAGTACCGTTATATAAGTTCGTGGCGAAATAATCCGCGGTTCAAAACAGATTAACAAGCCAATAAAGGCCGCATACACAAATCCCGCGATGAGCCATCGCGCGGGTAGTTAGCATAGTGGATAATACATTTATTGCACGTGCGTTGGACTTGCAGGGTTCGGTGTACCGAGAGCTACGCGATCGCGCGCGCCGCATTACCGCGGAGATGAAGTTAAGAGCGCGCACTAAGCATTCGCCTATTCCAGACGTTTCCATGCCTTTCTAAGGAGGCATCCCGCGAGGAGAAATGCACGATCGGAATCAAATAAGCCGGCGTGGAATTCGAACGCAACGTTCACAATGTGTAACTATACACATTGTAATCCTGGTGCCACCACAGTACACACGACAAACGCCACCACAAAAAGTGCCGGAGCTTATTCGCTCCATCCTAGAGAGAAGATTCCGCGCACGCTCTTTGCTTTTCCTGACCAAAGAGAGCCACGGAAAAAGAGTGCGCGAAACTTCTTGCCGTAATTATCTCTCGGGGTAAGCAGCGATTATCCTCCCCGGGGGTTTGCAATTGTTCGCGGAGGAAAAAAATGTTTAACTTTTGTCGGAGAGGTCGATTCCGACATTGATTTTCTTCGAGCAAATTATCATTCGGCGTCCGTGCCTTCTGATCACCGACAGTATCGGCAGATTAGGAAGTCGAATAAGGAAGTCGAGCTCCAAGCACTTTTTACATTGTGCCGTGTCTCGGAGTTTTATCATAAAAATTCTCCCTGTGTTTAGCCTCTCTTATCGCCGAGTGGGAATCTGCGATCGCGATCCTAAGATCGGTATCACGGGATCGCGTTTTTATTTACTTTTGTCTTTCTTTTTAATTTTTTTCCTATTTGTTTTTTTTTCTTCAACTTTTTTTGTGGCAAGTGTTTTCAATCTTTTAGAATGATCGAAACTCGAGATGGAAAATTGATGAGAAAGTTGGGTTGCGATTTTTTGTATTATCACAATGGGAGAGGATTTGAGATATTTGTTCAACGAGGAGAAAAATTGCGAGCTGGATTTGCATTCACAGCGAATGAAAATCGTGACCCTTGGTGAACCGAAAACTTTTCTTTGCGTTGATAATCAACGACTTTCATCGAGTTTTTCCTCTCGTTAAGTTATGTGTATACATTGAGCAAATTTTGTCCTACATGTTTATACAATTAAAAACATGACCGAAACCGTGGTTCCCACGATATATTTATGTTTATTTATAACCATTGGGAGAGAACAACATTTTTTTTAACGATTGCATCCCGCCGACGTTGACACCCGCGAACAATCGACGTAAAGTTCAAACGAACCAGTACTGTACCATTGTCACGCGCTGATACGATCTTTTGGTGGGATCAAAGAAAAGTTCCAGTGCAAAATAAAAAGCAAAAAAGTCACACGCGAGAGACAAAAACTTTTTTCGTTGACAATTATAAATTATAGCCGAGTTTTTACGATGTTATAATAAATTGTCTCGGAAGGATAATTATAATTACTATTAGACCTACGTGTGTCATGTTTAATTGTATAATAAATTGCTGATTGCTTTATAATGAAAATAGTGCTGATTAACATCAAGCCGCTGATGAATGGCTGAAAAAATATTGTACAGCTGGTTTGATTATAATCAAACTAACAAATAGTGTTTCCAAATATGTTGTGAGCATGGAAATCTGAAATTCATTAGTTTGGAAAATTTGAAAAGCTGAAAAGTCGCTGTTCTCTCATTTGGCTTTGTTAAACGTCAAATTCCAGGTTGCGAAGAATCAAAAGGGCATTATCTCACATTTGAATAATTAAAATTCACAACATTGTTTCATACGGCTTGGCATGATGAAAATTACATACTATAATGTCACATAATTTCTGTCAACCGTCGCGCATTTTTTTGCATTATGCTTCATTTTGAAACGTAATTATTGTCTTGAAACGTTTCATACAGATTAAAATTTGCTGCACGAATGTCACAAGATAAATTCGATTTTGAACATTGTTTCTAAAATTTTTTGTCTCAAGTTTTTTAGTAGGAATTTTTCCATTAATTTTAGTCTTTGAAAACGTTTTAATTAATATTTCCGATGGGATATGCAGTCGACAAGATAATTAGAGAGGAATTTCAATAATTCACTCGGTTCTTCGAATTGTAAACTAGAAACACGAGGAAGTAGAAGTACCAGCGGTTATCCCGCTGCTGGGAATATTGGCTCGAGCCGCGTTTTCAGATTACTACGAAGATTATAACTAACTTTCAGCCGGATGGGGCACAGATCGAGAGTGTCGCTTGTTGATCAGAATAATTGGCCTTGCTTTACTTTTACTTTCATCAAAACATTAGTCTATCATTTACGACTAAACCAGTCATCGATCCGTATAGCGCTGAAGAGAAACGTTGAGAACACCTAATTATATACATAACCAATCTATTATGCACTTCGTGCTAACAAATCAAACGAATCATCAAACAAAAAGAAATCGTGCCTTCTTCCTATTAACGAGATGCCACCGAATCATTGATCTCATCATCGCTTATCCATGATTCTTTTAATCGTGAACAGAAATTTTTTTTTTTATTACTTCTTATAATCCCAAAAAATTAGCAATTCGAGACGAAATTGATTGACTAATTTTTGTTGTTTTTAACAAAATCAAAATTGTCTTTCTGATTTATTTTATATTGAATCTTCCAAGAAGAATTCAATATATATTATTAAAAACAATTTCTTCTTATCTCGTTACACTCTATTTTTAGATAAAAATTTTTGCAGCAACTCGGCAATTTCAACTGATGGATACGGTTTGAAAAAAGAAAAACGATTACAATTTCTATGATCGCTCGCTCATCACGACACAACTTTTATTTTTTTCCCTTCTTGCTCTATTTGTAGGAATACACTTTTTCGTGGAAGCAACCAGAACATAAATCGGCATTCCATTCGTTAAATAATTCATTTGTTAATCGACCTGCAGAGAAAGTTGAGCTGGATGTTTCGAATGGGAATAGTTTTCTAAAACGTGTCGCTATATTTGTTGCTGTAATCTTTGACAATTCATTTTTACACGTCCCGTGAGCCATAATTATTTTTGTCATAATGCAATTGTCATTCGATCTCGCATTCGATACTTATGCAACTATTCGAAATGAAAAATCAAAATTGATCCTACATTCCAAACCGTCGTTGCTTGTTCAATAAATAATTTATAAATTACACTTCGTACCATCAACTTTTTCCTCACTTAATTAAGTTCGATTCACCGATTCACTAACGTCAATATTTCTAAACGAAATAAAAAAAAATTAATGAAAAAAGGTCAATTCAAAATTGATGAGAAGTTGAATTTTAAATTTCGTCTCACCGTTTCGCAACAATATATTTCTTGACGAAGAAAAATTGTAAAACATTGATGACAGGTTGAATTTAAAATTTTCGTCTTTCGTTTACCGCTAAAACGTGGGGATATAAACTTTTATTTCGTCTGAGGAATGCGGTGATGTGCGAGCATCACATATGAGAGAAGGCGCTAATTATGGCGTTCCTCAATTCAGCTATTATACCGAGATGCGTTGACTTCCTCGAGTAATTCAAGTATGCGTTACGTGCGGCAATTTTCAAATGGCCTCTCTCGGGCATTGCACAATTAGGAAGACGACAGAAGGCCTGTGCGCGAATGTATATCGAAATGCGACTGTATCTATTAAAGTGTCAATCACTTTTCTGTCGGTGAAATTTGTTTTGCACGTGGTCGCTTTGTGTCGGTTCAAAATTTATGTCCACGCATTGAATGTATTTTTGTATCTTCGCAATACCGCGTGTATTTCATTTTTATGCAGCACAGATTTCAAATTTGCGTTGCAATATAAGTTCCAATGACTTATCTTTTATTCATCATCCGACTTTGAATGGTGTTTGATAACTGTTAACATTAAATCAATATTTTTCTGTTGTTTCAACAATTCGAGACTATTATCCATTTGCACAACATTTTATACATTTTTTTTTTCAAACGGAAATGTTCATTTTTCATTCTTGAAGAAATATAAGGTAAGAAACAGAAACATTTGTTATTCAAAGTGAACAAATTAATCGAACAATTTTTAGTGTCTAAATAAATGAAAAATGGTGAATAAAAGTTATGAATTACGCTTAGAATTGTAATTGGCCAAAAGTTATCTTGTATGTCGATTTACTCGTTGACAAGTTAATCCATTATACACCTGATAACTTTCTACTTTATCCATTTTCGATTAGTTTCAATGATTTCCGATAGTATTTTATGTGCACTGATTTTAATAAAAGTGTTCTCTGCAAGAAGTTTTTGGATTGTTTTGTTGCTTTCTCTGTGGCGAGAATTTTTTTTTCATTACATTTCGAAGAAAAAATCATACTTACATGCAGGTTATAAAAAACTAAATAAGACAACTTACATGAATAATAAATAATGCGCGTCGTTTGTTAAACTAAATTTAAAACAGCCATGTAAAAGTGAGCCATTATTATATTTAATGTGAACAACGGCATAATAAAATATAAACTTTCGATTTCCAGTAAATTAAGTTTAATCATATTCACATGCGGTTGTAACTAAAAACTACTAATTTTTTAAATTCAAACCCAAGCCATTTTTAATGCATTATTGACGTAATGTACTAATAAAATCATACAATCTTGATAATTATCTTGTAGCGCACGATTACTAAAAATGTGCATTCTTTATGGATACAAGAAACTCAGAATCGAATAATGTTTCATTAACTTTATGTAAGTTGCCTTGTTTAGAATCAAATTTTCATCAAATTTGTTTTGTGATTCTGAAAAATAAGTTTTCATACATTTTCATAATGTTTATCTGATCAATTTGGCGCGTACCGTTTCGTTATTAACTATAAATAATTATTCAAACATGAGCTAAATAAAACGAAACGAAAAAATGTTAAACCTATTTATTCAAAAGCAATCTCTAAACAATTTACCACTTTGCAAACTGAAAATTATGAACTCCACTAATCACGGACGTGATGAAAACGTAACACCATTTATCAATGATTCAAGAAGATATCATGATTAATTAACTTGCAATTTATGAGCACGTCTACGAGTTTTCTAATAAAACATAATTTATGTGGAGTATCACAAAATTATCAACTGAAACTTTCCTCGTGAATTCATTGTGTAATCGTAATCAGTTTTTTACAACTGGATATACCTGTTAGCTTTATATCTTAACCGAGATTGAAGACGACACAAGAATGCGAAGACGGAAAGTCAAACAAATCAGAAAAGAGTCTCCGGTCGAGTATAAAAAATATTAAAATATGTCAATGAAAATGCCCTGTTTTCTATATTTTGAAATTCTAATATTATATTATTGTTGCTGTTGATTTGGTGAATAATTTTTCCAGCTCATCTAAAGGCGATTTTAAAGTAAGCTATAATTGAAAGGCTATATCCATTAAAATTCTTCTGACTTTTCCTCTCGTTTCTTCTTCTGTGAAAAAAATTGAAATAAATATCTATTTGTTTTCAGAATGAATTTCGATTTCTGTTTCATAATTCTTCTTGCTTATTGGTTCATGGATTTAACCCTCAATAGTAAAAATGTTCGAAGCTAAAAATGGTTAGGTATGCATGTACTTTCAA
>JAAMPD010002253.1:0-16102 GCA_025266255.1 Trissolcus basalis
CTAGGAATGTGTAAAATAACTGAGAGAATCCCGCTCTTCTCGTGAAATCAAATTACAATCACTGTATTAATTTTTAATCAAGAAATCTGTAATGTCGGTAACTCCCGGTTCGACATTACCTTAAGGTACACAAAACAGTGTCTTCAATCAATTAAAATGTCTTAAAAATGTCCATATTTAAGACACTCACCGTTTCCAATTAAGACACTAATGTCTTATGTCACTAATTGTGATAGAATAATTTGAAATTTTTGAAAAAATTGAAATTCGAAAAAAATTATATTTTTGAACAAATATGAAAAATATAAATAATAACTTCTATATATAACAATCCTTTAATATATTGAAGGAAAGTTATTGAAATGTTCATTTGGTTAGACCCACTGTACGAATTAAAATGAATTATACTGAATCGTCTTTACCGTCGGTAAAGTTAAACACCACAAAACCTCGCTTATAAAGTGACTTTTGCAGTAATGGAATGTATTTTTACAGAAAAAAAATTTCTGTTGTTATGAACATTTATCCATCAATTGTTTATACACATTACTGTCAATTGTCAAACGTTTGTAAGTTTTTTTAACAGTTATTTGCCATAAATTTGTATTGGAACTGAGTCCGGACCGAGTCCGGACCGTGTTCGGACTTTAGACGGTGCAGACGCCTCCGCTAGGGTTTTGCTTGAACTGCAGTTCTCAGTTTCGGATTACGTTTCGGTATATTATACTTCATACATCTGCTTTTTGCAGACCATCTCCCATGATGACAACACCAGCTATAGCCATGGTATGCATTGAATTGAACTAAACCCTGCATTGGTGCCCTCGCAACACTATCGACGCAACAGCAAATCGAATAAACTTTAATCAGTCGCGTTTCATCTCTAATTTCGCATTTAATACCTTCCTTGTACAACGATTTTCATTATTCTGTTATAGGCCTCGAAAATTTATTCATTTTTGGTTTATTGTGTCCAAACCACAAACCACTTAAGATGTTACTATTTTGCCTTTTAGCAATAGGAATTTCGTTGATTATCAATTGAAATGGCCAGATAGATAGGGTAGAGCTTTTAAATATTGGTGACCCGTCAGAGTTGAATGTTAATGAAGCATAATTTCTACTATCTTTTTCGTTAAGTCGACTTACAAAATCTCGATATTTTTTTCCATCATATATATCACTAAATGTATTACTAGTCCTAACTCGGTGTCTAACAACATAATCATAATATTCGTAATTTTCTTCTATCACATTTTTTATATCATCAGCAAAGTTCCAAATAACGAAATATTCTTTTCCATTTAAAGTCGAAACATCAATTAAACAGTCGCAGTTTTCGCATCTTACATTATTGACCGTATTGCTTTTCGATGAACGAGATCTAAATTCACACAAATACAAACCGCATTCATGACATGTGATATAAAATTTAGCTCCATTGTCAGGTCTGAACATTGCATTTATAAAATAATTTGTGTCCGGCAATATTGAGGTTCCAAACATTGTATTGATGAGTTTAGAGAGCGCCTCTACCCGCAAATGGTAAATTAAAAGTAACCCAATATGATAAAACCATTATTAGAACTTCCGCTGGACTTGCATTTATAGGTTGTTTCATTTTAGAAGAAAATTCTTCTGCTGAGATCCAGTCACTTAAAGTTGTATATGATTCCATGCCTCCATCTGTAGAACTTTCCGATTTGTCATTAACGTAGTCATTTCTTATTGATGTGGAATCATAACATTTATCGGACTGTAAAATTGGATAAATTCGAATAAATAATAGACCTAAGACACTATGAATATAATTGTTATTGAAACACAAAACATCATTAAAAAAAAAAAATAAATGAATGCAGAATTTATTAAATGTAGCATGGCATGCCAGGACATAGTAGATAAATGCATTCGCAATTTAACAAACCAAAGCAATTGAATAAAATTGAAAATTAAATTGCGTTAAACACAAAATAATTCAAAAATAAACATACATGTTCATCATTGTTTTTATCCGTGGGAGAAACGTGGCACACATCATCTGAATCAAACTCCAAATAAGCAAGAAGAAGCTCTGCAGTCTCATTCCGATCTAATAATTCAAGCGAACCGTCATCTTGTAATTTATTATTGGGATCCTGGAAAACCAATTGTTACAATTAGTTTATAAACTTTGTTTTAAGGCCATTTTTAAGCTTGTTTTAACCTTATGTTCAACTTTACGTCTTGATATTTTACTCTAATTTTACGTCTAATCACGAAAAAAAAACTGTACCCGTGATGCAGTTACGTTTTTTATGTCACACATATTAAAAACCGAATTTTATAGTTTGTGATGCAATAGAAGGCCCTCGCGATCAACATCTATCGAGAGAAAAATGAATACTTGCTCAACATGGTTTTTAGATCAGCGCACGATAAAGTGACGTGTAGTAACCATGCCCAGACAACACTAACGGGCTTCGAAAAAGTTACGTTAACGGTTCCTTTGGGAACATCGGTGTTGCCTGGGTGTTTATTTATACGATGATAAGAAGACAGAAGTCAGCGAAAAAGTTTTCCAAATCCAAGACAACTGATATGGCACAATATAAATCAATATACATTCGCTATTGTCAGTTGTGTTTTCATAGATCAGATCAGATATAGTTCATTACTGAAGCCTGTTTGTTTTTACTTGACCTCACTCAATTAATTGGAGTAAAAATGTTATACACGCGGTAACTAAATATGGTTCTAACCGATCAAACGAAAAAGTAATTTTTGTCTATAGATTTTAACAAAAATTAACAAACCCGTTTTCTTTTTTTTGGAGCAATACGATTTTGTTGTTGATACCTATACTTGGTTCTGACTGGAATAACTACTTCATCTGTGCGCGGAGATAAATAAAGCTTATATCTTTTAGTCGGTATATCACACATCCTGTATTTCAATCTGTAATGAAATGGAAAAATATCAAGTATAATGATTAATTCATAAACCAATTGATAAATTAATTTTAAGTAAAATGATTGCGTGAAAAATTTTCTTATTCAATAATGAATAAAAAAAGACGTATTTTTATTGAAGTTAGTATAAAAATATACTTACTTCCCTAATTGTCAGTTGTATAAAATTATATTTACATCAATGTATTTGTCACCAATAATGCCTTGGTTCGAATAATGGATTCGTATGCGTGAAAAGATATACTAATGAAATTATATACTTTTCACTTAGTTTATCCTTCGTGCTCCTATTCGAATCTAAAATGAAATATAATTAATTTTTATTATAAAGATATTCATAAGATAAAGTATACAGTTCATATACTATATTTAAATGAAAATAATTGCAACATAGAAATGATAACATTTTTTTATTTGACAAATTGATCTTAAGAATGATGTATTCGTATTTACGTTTCAGTTTCATCATTTTTAGTTTATTTTCATATCACAAACATTTTATTTTAATGAATTTATGAAATCTTCGTCTGGAATTTTTTAATTAAAAAAAAACGAAAAAAATTTTTTGTTTATTACTTATTCAGCTTTTTTATGTATTGTTCATGAAGAATTAAAATGATAAAAGTTTATTATTAGATGAAAATTATTATAGCTTATATTGTACTTTTAATTTTTGACAAGTAAAGGTTATACTCACCTTGTTAATTATCGATTGTTTAAAATTCAGTTTTGAGCGATAGTTTTCTCACCGATAAAGTTAGATATTGGATTTCCCGAAATAAAATTTATTTTTATCAGAATTTGCTTCTCCGATAACTTTTAAGGAGAGGTTCCGCTGATCGGCCTGTAAAAAATGCAGTTTTTTTATTTTTAAATAAAAAAACCTCCCTGGGTACACTAATCGGTACACTAATCTAAAACATCACAATTTGAAAGATTTAGGTTATTGAATGTAACAGCAGGACCATGAACCTGTTTAATATTGAAATTTGCATAAATAAATAAATTTTTGGGCCGATAGAAGTGCAAAATAAAAAAAGTCAAGAAATAATTTTTTGAAAGTCGTGCAATTTCATTGCAAATCGTCCAAATTTAAAAAAATACAGGTTCATGGTCCTGCTATTACATTCAATAAACTAAATCTTTCAAATTGTGATGTTTTAGATTAGTGTACCGACGCAGGGAGCGCTGCGCGCAAGTAAGTGCAACGCCTTACGGACCTGTGGCTGCAGCCGCCATTTTGGAATTTTTTTTGTTTAAATAATCATTTTCTACTGTTAAATAGTTAATAAATAGTATTAAAAAAACTGCATGTTTATCTGATAATTCTAAATAGCTTAAAAAATCAAGAAAAACTGCATTTTTTTACAGGCCGATCAGAGGAACCTCCCCTTAAAATCTTGAAAAAATGCAAACTAAATACTGCTGCGGCTCTAAATATAATCACTTCGGGGTTCTACAAGTTTTTGTCAGATAACTGATTATCTTAAGTCTAATACTAAAAATTTCGAAAAAAATACACTGAAATTTGTGAGAAACTTTAATTGGTCTTTGTCGCATGTTTCTTGCTGAACATTTCATTTTATGAATATCCCGTAAGCACTCTTTTATGATGTATTTTATCAAGTGTTACAAAGAATTTATTTTAGTTTTAGTGCATTATGGTGTAAATCTAACTCAAAATCTCGGAAAAGATTTTTATTGTTACTAATAGAAATCAAACAGCCTATTTGCTTATATTTTCTGAAAATATACAAAATATCAATGTTAACATTGCTGAATGTAAGTAACATTTCATCAACAATATATAAATTCTATTATAATTTGGATTTATATATTTAATATTTTGAACATTTTTACAGATTCTTAGAGTTATAATTTCGTATGTATCTTTTACAACATATATGGTTCAGCATAAATAAATGTGAATACTATGATACCATCATGAATAATAATAATATTTGATTTGATCACAATTAATGTTTGTTTTAATATTTTATACGGTTGTCAAAAATTTAAATATTTAAAGCTTATTTCTAGTTTAAAATTATGAATGTTCTATAACTTCTATAATTCTTCCGATATAAAAAATATCAAAAAACAAGTCAATCGAGACTGACCTCATCATATTGATGTTTTTCTATTGATAATGTTGCTACTTAATGTTCGAATTGCGTTTTTTTGCGGGAAGTGTCGTCAGTCCTCATTTCTTTGGTAACTGATGAGAATCATCCATATTTTTTAACATCTTCAACGTTACATTTTGAGAAGCCGTAGTAGTCATTGTGTCCTTTGACACTTGGTGCTTGCTAAAGCTCGTGTGCATCGCAACTTGCTACGTTAACCCATTGCCATTACAGCGTTACTTTCCCTTTTTTTGATAGATAGACATAGATGTACATGTGTGGGTAAACAATGGGATTGGGCGGTATATTTTCTGCCCTTTAATTAGAGTGAAGCAAATATAGTAGTACGCGTTACCTATTGACTTTTGCATTTTAAGGATATTTTGACCATTAGCGACAATGTGTTAGTATGAATCGAAAAGTACTTGCAAGCCCTAAAAAAGTCTCTTGCAATTTTATCTATGTTCTTCAATATCAACAAAATTAAAGCAGCAAGAGATACTATATATTTCCAGAACTTTCCACTGCGCTGGATTTTCTTTTAAATTGTGAGTGTTATTCAATGCTTTAGATAGCATTCCAGTTGCATGGATATATAGAAATTTTTTGCCTGATGTTTGGAAGGCTATCGAAAGTTGCATATTTAATATTAGCGAGATCATCCAAGTTATCCAAATAATCTTAAAAGTCATTAAATCTTGATATCCATCACTTTAACCATTCACATGAATCATGAATCATCACATTAACACATGAACCAATCTTAAAAAATTGGTAAAGAAAGTTAGTGAGTTGATTTCACAATAATTTCCATTATTTGATAAATTAGCGAACCACATTTGAACACTGGTTGTTGAACACGGGTTGATTAGAACACTGTTCTATACTTGTTTCCGCGCAACTCTCGGTCTGCTTCAGCTGTTTTGGACCATTTACCATTATCAAATCATCTTGGTGGAAATATATTTGTCTGATCATTGAACACCAGTACGTCCACACGTTTACATCACGCATTACATAGAAGATTGTTCTAAAGCCTTGTGAAACACCCCCTTTCTCCCCACGAAATCTTAATTCTAGAATATGCTGAGATTTTCGAAGGTAACCTACCCTAGCCAGATACAGACAAGGCTAAAATAATGAATGTCTTGACAGCATCTGCCCAAAAATCTTGAAAACAGAGATCACTTACCTCTTTCGCTTAGGAAAAAAGGTTCATTCCAAGGCGAGACCAATTAACGTCATCTTACTTTCCAACCATCAAAAAGACAATCATGACCTCTTCATACGCTATATTAATGGAGTAGCAAGGATTGCAAAATCAAAAACTGATAAACAGCAAGAAAACGGCCTCTGGTAGCAGTAATTCCCACAGTATCCATACATACTTGTTCATTTCGCTTTAGAATATGTAATATAAAAATGCTAATCAGAAATTCACTAAGAATAATGAAACGTCAAGTAGTGTTTCTAGTTATTTTACAGTTTGATCAAAATGCTGTAGAAATTTCTATTTCATTCAGTTTATAGCAGATTTTTATGGTATCATTTTGATTGCACACTTGGGTAATCACGATATTAAATATAAAAGATATGTCCATACCGAAAAAACCTTCCGAAAGTTTGATATAAATTTTCATTTTGACAATTTCATTGATAAAAAGAAACAAAATTTATGCCTATGACCAATGTACATAGTTAGCTAAAGATCCAACCCACATTCAATTTTTAATCAACTTTTGAAAGAAGAACAGAAAAATATTGTACAGTCAGCGTACCCATTAAAATATTTGGCGTTTGACATTTTGATAAATAATTTTGAACAATGTTTATAAATCTAACATAAAATATTTTCAAAATATGGCGAGTGGGTCGTGTTGGTCAACTTAAAGCTCGAAAAATAAATAATTTATTTGTCAAAACAAAACATACAGAGCATAGAAATACAGATGTTATGTAAAATGAAGTAAC
The DNA here is from genome assembly GCA_025266255.1 of Trissolcus basalis. Classification (NCBI taxonomy): domain Eukaryota; kingdom Metazoa; phylum Arthropoda; class Insecta; order Hymenoptera; family Scelionidae; genus Trissolcus; species Trissolcus basalis. The sequence goes on from JAAMPD010002253.1 coordinate 7,049, forward strand.
AGTATGTTGTTATGTTGTCACTCTTCTTGTAGCATATAGCGGCAGAAAATGAATGGTCAGTCATTAATCATCACATATCATAAATATAATCTCAAGCTTATTTTCTTAATAATAACGAAGAATTGAAAGAAATAGTCAAGTAAAAATACATTTCAATCCATAAAAGAGATAATTATTGATTTGTAGCTTTTCCTACAGCGCCAGCGATTTCAATAGCAATAATTGGAATCGCCATGTATGGATTAACGGAAATTACTGCCGTTGTCATTACATGGTAGAGTCCTCCCGATATTACCTCCATAATATGGAATATTTTTTCACGTTCTTTTCCTTCTCTGGTCAGCTTAATGATTTTCTTAAATTCTTCATAAGAAGATGATATTTCCTGCGAAGTATATGAACATTACACACAACATCATTTAAGCACATTTGATATAATTTTTGTTTTCAATTGTTCTAATGAATCCATATTAATCTATATAATTACTTTTTCTAACTTTGTTCTATAAGATTCATAGATGTCTTCTGATCCTTTAATATAAGATTTATGAAGAAAATTCATTGCTGTTTCGCAACTAATTTTGTGGACATTTTCGACGAGTGAATCATTTAGCTTACTGAGATTTTCAATTTCTTTGTCCATTACATAATTGTAAGTTTGAATAGCTTCTTTTTGTGCCAAAGCGAAAGTCCCATGTACATGGTACTGAAAAAAATTTATAAATTACTTTCGCACGGTTATAATTATTATCATTTTTTTCTATACATTTGAAAAAAATTGATATAAGACATTCATAAAATGATTACATACCGCAAAAATATCCTTGAAAGAAGAGCTGTCTTTTTCATTAAATATTTTTCCATAGTATTTAATATAATGAAAAAGATCTGATACGGTAATTTTTCTCCCATTAAACATTTTTATTTTTAAATTTTTTTCCGAAAAGATAGAAGGCACGTACTCCTTTAAATGCTTAACGAAAATTTTATCCATCGCAGCAATTCTTCCTTTTGAATCAGGATTTGTTATGACAGTTAATCCTGGATGCGGCATCAAATAGCAAGAGATATGGTTGTAACTAGATTTTAAAGCTTCGCGCACTCTGACAAATTCCTGATTGCGTTTGGTAATATTTAATTTTTTCATAAGGTTTAGTTCTCCACCTTCATAACCATAAGGATATTCGAATGGCAAACTCCAATCACGAACCAAAAACTGCAGATTTTGTCCTATTTTAAAATCTGACTTATTATGTATTTGCTCAGCGTATTGAGTGAATGTAGCTAAAACTTGTAGATCATCTTCTTCTATATCTCGCTGAACATTATAAATTTCAAAAGATGATAGCAGTGTAACCATAGCAAATATTTTTGTATGTTCTGCTACAGTATGTTCATCATCAAATGTCCCTTGCGTATCCATTAAAACGATAGCGATTTTTTCATTATTAATTTCAGTGACGAATATTTTGGACCAAATCAGTATTCCTGTTGTTACTCGTCCAGGTTGAACTTTCCATTCAAAACCTGTAAGTTCATCATTTCCAGATCCTATCCAGTCTCCCGTGTTTCCAACAGCCTGTTGAGTTGATTGAATGAATTCATCATTAATGTTCTTATGAATATACAAAAAATTAGGTTTATTTGCACACATCAATTATATAACACGTTTTACTTTTCTATTGAGATACCGCAGAAAATAATTCAACATAAAACTTTTTCCTCTTCTATATTTTCCGGCTATTGATACAACAGCAACTCTTAAGTTTTTAATTTCAGGATCTAGCAAAATTTTTTCCACTTCGTCTAAATTCGATTTGAAGTTTCCATGTTCATCTTTCAGTACAAGCGACACAGCCCGTTGATCTGTAAAATGCATATCAATAAATACTTAAGAACATAAAAATAATTTTGAGAGTTTTTTGAATTTATTTCAAATTTATGTAAAATTGGATATTTCTTATGTAACCTTTAGTTTTCAAGCAATTGGTCTACAGAAAATAGTAATTATAATTAAATTTACGGAATTCACAATTGGTGTTACATGTCGATTGAGTACTTGAAGGGGTATAAGTATGATAATGAAGAATAAAAAGATACAACGATTGAAAATATATACAGATTTTTCTTTAGTTGCTTTGTTTTTTGTGACCAAAATGAGGTTCATTTGCTCAAAAAGCATATGTTAATCTGTATACTAATTAATCCAGAAATGAAAATTTCCCAGCCTTTATTCAACCGCCTAATCTGATATACTAACTTAATCTATCCATTCGATGTTAACTTATTGTTAAACGGAAAATTTTAGACACATTTAGCCGCATTGACAAAAATATTCGACTAAAATTTTCAAAGAGACCAGAAAATGCGCGTGTTTTCGGGATTATACTTAAAAAAAGTGTGATTTCTGTTTTTATGAAAAAAAGTATTTAGCTCTGTGGCACTAGACCTTACACGTTAACTCAACATATTATGTACTTATCTGAAACTATATGAAAATATTTCTTTCATAATTCTTACAAGACAGTTTGAATGAATATGTTAAGTCATTGCTTGTTTCGAGTCTTGAAACGTCTATGTGTGAGGAGTATAAGAAAATTTATTATTGTGTGTGTTAACGAATCAACGAGCTCAAAATTTGAAAGAAACCATTCAGAGAACATTTGCAATAAACGTAAGAAAGAGAACTAACAAAATATTTTGGTACGGATCACGAGATTCAAGCAATTAGTCAAAGAGATGTATCTTCTCTCTATATTAAAAAAAAAAATTTCGCCACTGCCGTGTTGGATCAGGAAGAAATAAAAATCAACACCATAATATCATATATCATTTTAATCGCCGTTAAAAGATCAATGTAATTACTATGATTATTGAATGATTTGATAAAATTTATGAATTCAATAAAAATACTTATGTGCCATATAGTGTGAATACACTAGTGAATGGACAGTTAAGATTTGGTATACCAGTAAACGTCCAACCATTGAAAATGCATTGACTTTCTTTGTCATTCCAATGCAAATGCCATTGACTCGGTACTGTCCATTCACTATCATTTTATCCCACCCTATCATTTTATTTGTCATAAAAAGACGGAAAAAATGAACACAATTTAAGAGTCGGATGCAATAACCGGACTTGCGCTCGGAAGGTTATGTTTTCAAAATTAAAAAGTATCGAGACAATGTTCTTAAATTCATTATTAGATCATTACAAACAATTTGGCTACTCATTATTAAAGTAAATATCATGAAAATACTCTCGTGTCATATATCATTTTATTTGTTATTTGTCATGAAAATACAAATAGAATGAGTATGATCACTCTAATGATTCATCGATGATGAAACATCATTAAAGTAAATATCATGAAAACACGTGTGTGCAATATATCATTTTTGTCACACATGCACACAAATCCCAATTTTACTCTCTCAAGAGAGGTAGTGATATCATTTTGAATGTATCTTGAAATTGGAGGTTGTGCAAAACATTTCATTGAAATCAATGGAAATCTGATATTTAATCTATGCGCAATTCAAATGATTTACAGAACAGAAGCCAAAGGAATTGACTTGATAACGAATGAAGCATTAATTATCTAGAAAAATAATGAACCAAAAATTAGAAAAGGTCATAAGAAAATTTTTAGAAAGAGGAAGTTCCGAGGATTGGGATATACATACGGAATATTCAAGAGTAAGATAAGAACAGGGATTTCAAGAGAAAAATATATTAACAGACTGTTAATATCATCGATGCACAAGTATAAATTTTTATACAGGATAAGAAGGAAGCGACGACTATGGCGGGCATATCGGCGCACGGGATCTGCCCGTTGCTACGACAAATATAGACTACACCGAAATCACCTGATAGCCGCTATCCGTCGCACTAGGAGTAATTATGAGGAGACCATGGTCAATGCTGGTGGACGAGCTTTCTATGCATACATTGCGAGAGCGACAACCACTGTCCCAAATACCATACCTGGTGTTTTAATGGTAGAAGGCACGGAAACGACCGAACCTGAAGTACTTGCAGACACTTTCGCAGCCGAGTTTTCTTCGGTTTACACTACTGAACCGGCAGGCCCTTTGGATAGAGGTGAACCCCCAATGGCTGTGGGAGACACGCTGGTGAACATCGACGTCTCCGAAGAAGTGGTCCACAGAGCACTGCTGTCGCTTGAGAACTCGGCTTCAGTCGGTCCAGATGACATTCCGACTGTATTCCTGAAGAAGTGTGCCAACATGTTTGCCCCGGTTCTCGCCAAACTTTTTAGATCTCACTGGACACTGCAGCCCTGCCTGATGCCTGGAAACATGCTCTGGTCACGCCAATCTTCAAGAAGGGGGACAGAAAGCTGCCAGGGAACTACCGTCCGATAAACCCAACAACATGGGTTTATTCCTGGTCGCTCCATCACCTCAAATCTGTTCCCATGTCTGGATGACTGGACCCGTGCCATGGACGAGGGGAAACCGACTGATGTCATCTACTTGGACTTGTCCAAGGCCTTTGACAGGGTTCCGCACCGTAGGCTGCTCCACAAACTCCAGTACTTGGGCATTGGGGGTCGACTTCTGGCCTGGATAGCAGCCTACCTCCGCGACCGAACTTTCCAAGTGCGATTGGGTGACACCCTTTCGGGCCCTCAGCCGGTCACTAGTGGAGTGCCCCAGGGCTCTGTTCTCGGACCTCTACTCTTTGTCCTATACACTTGCGACTTACACCGCCTCACGCTATGTCCTCACCAATCGTTCGCAGACGACAATAAAATCTATGCTGACCCAACTACTAGTGCAATCCACCTGCAACACGACCTGGACATCATCCAAGCCTGGACTGAGGTTTGGCTTCTGCCTCTGAACCCACTGAAGTGTACGGTGCTGCATATTGGTGGTGCTCGAAACCCGCAACATGTTTATCATATTACCGGGCACCCCGTAGCTGCAACCCTTGCCCAGGTCGACCTGGGCCTCACTATAACATCTACACTGAAGTGGGACTTGCAAGTTGCTTCCACAGTCAAAAAGGCCAACAGCCTGCTGTATAGGACAAGAAAAGCCTTCGCGTACATCAGCCCGGATTTACTTGGTAAAATCTTCTCAACATATGTGCTTCCAATTCTGGAGTTTGATATCGCGGTTTGGTCTCCCTACCTGAGAAAGGACATAGACGATATGGAGAGAGTGCTCAGGAGGGCCTCGAAAATACCTTTCCAACTTAGAAATCAGCGATACGACCAACGCCTAGACGCCCTTGATCTGAAAAATCTGGCATTGAGAAGAGCTGGCATAGATCTGATCGAGACCTACAAGATCCTCCATGGGGTATATACAACCCCCCTGAGTCATATGTTTCGGCTGGCATCGACGCCACAACTTCGAGGTCACCCACTCAAATTATGTCAACAAAGGGCGGCCCGTCTCCAGAGACGAAACTTTCTAGTCTGCCGAGTGGTGTCAAACTAGAATTCTCTCCCCTGTGAGGTCGTGATGGCGACAACACTCGGAGCTTTCAAATCTCGCCTCCTTTCGGTGCGACAGACCGCCGCTGAATTGCATACGGCTGTGATCTCACCACCACGTAGTCTTTTAAAAATTTTTGCGTCAATATGCAGATTTTGAACGTCGGCTGTGATTTTTCTATTGTATTCTTTTGTATATTGTTTCTTTTTCTGTAACTATTTTTGTAAATTGCCGATAGCTATGAATATTTTTGTTATATAGTGTTCTAATCTTTATGTAGGATATATCAGTGTATACTGCTGCCTGTTATTTTTGAATAAAATAAATAAAAATAATCTTGCAATGATAATCCTTGCCTAGTCTTCTGAGTCAGATTCCGTATATAGGACCAACAATGTCTAGGGAGGACCAACCGTGTGGGTAGGTACCCAATGTCTAATCCAAAATGTCCAAAAGATATAATGTCTAATAATTGTTATGTCTAATATAATACAAAAAACCTCATTAATTTAACCTTCGAAAATTCAAATTCAAACCTGTCAAACCACTAATTTCCATCTGTCACTTGTCACCTGCCAAATAATAGCAAAATAACGAAATTTTGACGGTCACTTGACGTTTAACCGCGACAACAAATTTTCCAGTGAACAATGTCACACTACAATACGGTCGATCTGATTCCTACGAGTAAAGAAGGTGTTTTTTTACACATTGATGGACCGTTGTACACTAAGTGTAACGGTTCCTTGACTGAACGTGCCTCCTGGCTATATGTCGCCTTCGTGACGAGTGTAATGCGCGAGCTATCACGAAGCACGAGGGTGCTCGGATCATCGTCGTTTAGGGTCCCGATGAGTCGGAACATTCACATGGGCCGGACCCTGACGAGGTTGAAGCTCAAATCCTGATCTCGCAGGCAAAGCGGAAAGCGACAGACAACCCAGAGGCTCCTCCCGCCCAGGTGATGAGAACAGAACTACAGGGTTTATCTCAAGGAGTTCTGGCTCGACTTCCGGATCGACCAAAGCTCGCGAAGACAATAGAAGGGCAAAGTTGCAAAATCTCTCGCGGAATCCGACAACTCATGACGACCTTGACAATATACCCGAACAATACCGGAAGACGTTGGTACACGAGTCTTTCTTCTCATATGACTCGGCTGATGAAGAAGATTCCGACGTTGGTCGAATTTTAATATTTGTTTTTAAATCAAACTTGAGGAAGCTGATGCAGAGTTCAGTTTGGTTCTTGGATGGTACTTTCAAGGTGCAATTTTCCTTCTTCTTTTTTCTTCGTTTCTTGATTTTTCCTCATTTCCTTCATTGCTCCTATTTCTCCCACTTTTTAGGTTGTTCCTCGGCTGTTTTTTCAACTTTTTACACTCTTAAGAGCATTCACTCAGACGTGACAAGGCAAGGAATAACAAGTTGCTCTGTCTCTTGTGTACGCACTCATGACCAACAAAACCACGGTTGCATACAAGAAGATCATGTCTGTTGTCAGAGAAGAGTGCGAAAGACTGAGAGTTATTCCTCGGATGCCTTCATGCGTCATGACAGACTTCGAGTTGGCCATCATAAACGCCGCGGTCGAAATTTATGGCCCCGTCGTTAAGGCATGTCTCTTCCACCTAGGTCAGTCAATTGTATGTATATTGGATGTACCGTCATGTTCAAAGTCACGGACTTCAAACAAAATACAAAGAGTCTGCGGAACTTCCTGATGAAGTGCACATGTTATGTGCATTAGCTTTTGTGTGAGATTTTGATGATACCGTTTGTACGTTAAATTTTAAGATCCGTAAGTTGAAGTTTCTTTTAACCGATTGAGCGGTGGTTTTCGATAACGGTAACTTAATATTCTCAGTTTTGTTTAATTTTATTAGGCATTCAGTCTTCTTACTTGTCGCTTTGGCCTTGCATTTGAATTCTTTTCCTCTCTCTCATTCTCGTCATCAGTTAAAATCGGTTACAGTGAATCGCGATTTTCTCTCTCCTACTAATTTTGAGTTTCTATATGTATCGCCGGGTGAAATTTAAATCACGACCTAAGGTCCTCTATAACGTGGTTGTAACTTCGTCAAATCGCCAGTGGCCACCTGAGCAGCTTGAACATACACAATATCTCCGACATTGAATTTGACCTTCAAACGTTTCTTTTCAAATTGCTCTTCATATTTGATTTGCGCAGACGCTATTTTCTCGCGTATATCCGTTTGAACTTCACCTGTAGGTTGATAGGTTTTGCATTGAACAGTGAGTTCTCGCAAGTTTCCGTCCGCGAAACGAGGCAAATACCTATAAAGAATTTCAAATGGAGCTTTGCCCGTTGTCTTATTTACTGTCAAATTCATTTCACGCTCGATTTTTTTAAGTGACTTGTCCCAGTCGGGCGTCTTACTGTTCTTTGCGTAACCTATCATTACTGCTAACAAAACTCTATTCGCCCTCTCTACTTGGCCATTTGCTTGCGGATGTCTGCTCGAATTTAAAATATGATGAATGCCATATTCTTCGCAGAACCGCTGAAAAACCTCTGAAGTGAAATAACTTCCACAATAGCTATTGTTCGGCGTAACGATAAAATTGTTCGGCGCCCCAAATCGTTCAACAAACTTGGACAATGCTTTCACCGTAGCCATGGAACTCGTATTTTTCATTCCACTTCTTTTCTTACTTATCATACACTCGAGACACATACTGATGTGTCTCGTTTTATCAACACCAAAATGACTAGTCAAGTCATGAGATTTTATAGTTGACGCTTCTCTCATCTCTCTCGCTACAACATACAGTTTCACTCTTTCACCATCTCTCTGCTCAACCTTATACAATATTCCATTCCAAAGTACAAAATCTTTCACCAATAAACTTTCTTGTTTTGACACATATATGTCTTACATTTCAGATCAGAGTCGACTTGTTGATACAATAAAATTTCCTTCTCTCTCATACACATACTAAATATAAAGCTTCGCTCTTCTGCACATTCACCCGGTCCACTCACCGGCGCTCGTGCTAGCGCGTCAACATGTCTCATCTAGTTTTCTTTTTTGGTGTCGGATTTCAAAATCATAATCACACAACGAAGAATACCAACGCACGATCTGCGAGTTAGAAGTTTTTTTGCGTTAAGAAACACTAATGCTTGACAATCGGTTACAATTGTAAACTTCAAGGGGAGCAACAGAAAGCGGAGTCTCTCTATCACCCACACCATTGCGAGAAGCTCCAGCCTCGATGAGTGATAGTGAGATTCCTGAAGTTTGCCGACTAATCGCGTAAACCGGATGCATTCGACCATCTTCATCACCTTGAAACAATATTGCTCCTAAACCGTTAGAATTTGCATCTGCTGCAATTTTCGCAGCTTCAGAACTAAAGAGCGCCAAGACAGGTTTCGAAGACAATAACCTTTTAATTTCAGCGATTTCAACAATTTGAGGACAGACAGGCGCTGATCCGAGACTGAGCAATTAGCATTGCTCATGAAATGCATGAGACTGTGCATTAATTAGCTGTTTATATAGTTATTGGACGCTACGCAGTCGCAGCCAAAAAGTCAGTAGCGGTGGCAT
>JAAMPD010002254.1:0-16097 GCA_025266255.1 Trissolcus basalis
TACAATATTATGTTATGTAATTTTGTTAATATTTCTTCTCACCATTTTACAACGACTTCGTCAACTTATGTAGCAGTCTACACACTTTGTCTAATTCAAAGCATGGACATAGAAATCATATTGCATCAAATCAAAAGTAGCTACCGACTTCATCGACGACTCAAAGAAATTATTTCATGAAAATCGGCTTTGCGAAAATTACTGTGTTGTCACGGTAAAAAGTAAATGACATACAATAATTTTCATCGTAGAGTGAAGTAATTATTGTTATTTTCACGGTGAAAATTACTTTTTGAAACGTTACTTTTTTTTTTACATCGAAATATGGCGGCGTTTATCTGAAATATTAATGGATCGCCTTTTAAAATTTACTGATCGTCACGGTAATTTTTAACTTTTACACAATAGTTTTCACAGTATTTGTCGATTTAAATCCGTTTTGTCGTGAAAATCACGGTAAATTTTAAAGTGTATTTCTCTCAGTGTAAAAATTACTATAACATATTGTAACTCAGACATATCTTACACATCTAGTAAATTATCCTTTAAACTTAAGTTATAAAAGTTATAATTATTACACTTTTTTTATAATTTTACAGTAAAATTTACAACATCATGTAGTAAAAATTATTAGAAAATTATATTTAAATTTATCAAAAGTTACACATACGTCTAGATTACAATAAGTTATAGTAATTTTATTAATAAGTTTAACAATTCATATAATATGTTTTTTCTGCGTGTACCCTTAATTTTGTTTTAAGGGTATACTGTGACAATTTGGAATTCAGGGATTTGTAATTTGATGGGTAACGAACGTATGGTTTAGCTTATTTCAAGCCTGAACTACAATACCATGGCAATTGAATTGGACTAGGAAAGTATGCAACGACCATGAAAATTGAAACTGTACGAACGATTGAATTCAACGTCCGCAGTAGTGTCGAGGCATTGAGTGTATCGCAACGATTCGCGCGAGCGAGCGCACTGACAACCATCGTACCACGTTCACGATCCATTCGTGGTCTCATGACGAACCGAATTCATTACAACATTTCAAAAACCTACAACTTCCAGTTTTCACAAAACAGAAAACATCAAATGATTATTCATCACAAAAATAACAATAAACAGACCTACCAAAATACCTTTCCAAAAATTGTAAAATTTTCTAAGTAAGATTTTAACTGAATAAAACAAATTCAAAAACTTGCAAAGACCTTTATTGAAATCGACAACGGTTGAAAAATTTTGTTACGATTGATTATTTTGTTTAATAATTAATCACATTTTGTTGTACTTTTTTTTCTTTGCTTTAGAACTGCTTTTAAAGTCCGTGTGTGCATAGCTTTTTTCAAAAATTATGCCGTGAATTTTTTAACGATTTAATTGTCACGAGTTATCAATATTTATTACACGAAATTATGGGGGAAAAAAAGTTTCCAACTTTTTCCAACTCAGTGACTCACGAAAGTGGCAATTATTGTTCGCGGTCTTTGTTGTGTTAAAAATACATTGAATCAGTGAGCATTGGTGATGATTTCGTCGAAAAATAAACAATGTAATTATGACATAGAAGTTTCCCTCTGTTTCCCTCTGTTTTGTAAATTTAGAACAATGATTACTGGCATTAAATTTATGTACATATACTTTCCGTGCCAAACAAATTTGTTAGAACTTGAAACACTCCGGACAGACGATGAACTTTTTAAAACTGTCCGGAGATACTTCAAACATAAAACCAATACCGAAGAAAAGTAAATTAAGAAGTATTGTTTTGACAGATGTACATTACTAAATGATATCAGTGAATAAATGAAAATTAAAACTACAAATTTCAGACCGAATCTGGAATCAATTTAATCGTATCAATTTTTTATGACGATTAATCTAACATTAGTACTCAATTAATTATTTAAATAATTAATTCATTAGATTTTACTGTTGAATTAAATGTGTTATTAATTTTTTTTTGACATAGATGCAGTTTGAAAATGAAACAATTTTAATTTGTGAATTCAAGAAAGTGTTTTAAATCACTCAATTGAAGAGGCTGGAGATATCTTAAATCAGGACAAGTAGTCTTAATTTTTCAAATTTTAAAACTAACCTAAAACTACTTTCGAGAAGTTTAATTTAAAAGTTTGAAATCCTTTCTTTTAATTTTTAATTTTTAATTTCATAATCAATTTTTATGATAAGATTGAAAAATTAATTTTTGAACTGAAAAATTTTTTAGTAAGCATTTTTAATTAAGACACGCTGATCTCAGCGTCTTGAAACATTTGAAATTTACGATACGAAATAAATAAATTGAAAATAAATTACTGTAAAGAAATTAGTCTAAATGAAGACACGATTGAATCAGTCTTAATTGAATAAGTCTTTTCGAACGACTCAAAAACGTCTAATGGAATCTACTGAATTTAAGACACTTGTTTTTGCACTGGCAAGAGGATGACCATCGCGCCAGAAGGAGAAAATAAAGTGCAGTTCGACTGGTCAACTATCGGGTGTTTATCGTCCCGTTGAGATCGAGATAAGAAATGAGAACGAATAAATGAGTAAATGGTTCTCAAGTCTGCAAGCTATCATCTGCGGTCGTTATTTCAAATACTTGAATAGATTGGCGGGGTTTTGAGATTTCGAGTTTTTACGATAGCAATTCACAAGGCCACTGGTAATATGCTCCACAGATAAGAATTACAAAAAAAAATAATAATAATAAAAAATATTAACACATTTTCAAACCTTTAGTTTCATTCTCAAAATTAAACTTCCAATTTTTCAAATTGTATGTAAATTTCAAAACGAATGAAATGTTTGTTCTGTCAAAATAGGATTCGTGTCGTAGGCGAAAAAACGCCATCTTTCAAATTTCGACCAGTCACGTCGTGGAAATATTTAAATTACCGAGGGACGATTTGTAACCACCCTGTTTTTCATCGACGTTCGACTGATATAAAAGACAAGGCAGTTGGCTTTGTATTTAATCTCGATGTGACAAATGGTCGTAGCGACAATTTGCCGATTCAAAAGTAATCCCGTCGCCGCATGCAAACAACCATTGGTCCAACGCAGGATCCCACCACAGCTCAGGGATTTCGCTTTGAAATGAATGAACGAGCCGATAATGAGAGAATATGAAACGTCCAAGGTCAATACTGTTTTGCAAATCCGATATTGATTTTCGTTCACAATCGAGCGCGAGATTTTGCGTGTCATTCCACCTGTTTCATCTCGTTCCTCGTGCCTTGAGTCCTTGAACGAGAAATTTCGAAAAACGAACGATCCGCTCGCACGAAAAACGACCAACGTCATTTTTAAGCACCGTTTTTGTTTCGGTTGCAACGACAATTTTTTTTGTTTCATTAGTTCGAATAAATTTGAATTACCAATGTTTCAAACGGAAATTCAATTTCCGACGCGGCATCGCGCCGAATCGTTAAAAAAACACGTTACGTGTGTGTGCGCGGCACTTATTAACATTCCACGATTTCGTGCACTGTTTACGAGAAACGTCCGATTTTGTCCACATCAGCCCAACGGTTGTTTGTAACGTATTCAAAATCTGTTAAACGAACGGACAAAAAATCGTGAGTTTCAAGTATCAAGAAGTTCCTCAACCATGTGACTTTGCAACGTAACTTACAATCTCATCTGTGATATCTTAAATTGAGATACTGGAGTTTGAATTAATACTGCTGGAACAGCTTGAATTGAGACCATTTCGGTCTTGAAGAATAACATGAAAAAACAATTATACAAATGTCTTGATTTGAGTCTTGTTTTTTGACTTGAGCAACAAGTGTCTTAATTTAAGACTCTCGTTTGAACAACTTTAACTTTAACTTTGTTAGCCTGTTTTTTTAGTTTCGTTCTTTTTATATTTATTGTTGAAATTGATCGATTGATTTTTCCAGTTTTCGAACTACAGAATGTCACGCAGTTTCCAAAGACCATTTCCCAACCGCGGTAAAAAACACTCGCGATCCGGTCTAACAGCAGGATTCGTTTCGGGAGCAGCGTGGCGTTGCCCAACAGACGTTCTTAAAGTGTCGACGTGGCCGGGATAATAGCGGGCCTTAATGTCTAAATAATAGCAGGTCTAAATATCTAAATAATAGCAGGTCTAAAAGCAGGTGAAACGGTCTCGGGATTTATCGTCACCAGACGTCGAATTGTGCAACTTCATAAACACTCAGGAATTCTTAAGAAATCAAAATGACGGCGCTCAGAGAAAGTCGACCTTTTTGGTCCTCTACCTGCGGTGACTCGGTTGAAAATTTGATTTTTCCAACACGTCGCACTGCCACCGTGACAAGTCAACTTTTTTTTCTCTCTCTTGCCTATTCAAGTCTAACTTTCCAGAAAAATCTATTCAAAATATAAAGGTTGAAAAGAAAAGGAGGACCATAAATGAAAACACTCTGACGCGTCTGAATTCAAGACGCTTCAAAACACTTTGAGTTGAAACACTTTTTTTATCCGGGAGACTGAAAAATTTTACAAAAAAAGTGGTTTAATTGGAGACACGTGTTTTGACTTCGGAAGAAAAAGAAGGAGGAGGAAAAAAGAAAAGCGATTTTGAGATGGGTGTATAATTGATAATGAAAATTGTGACGAGGCTGGGAAACATTGAATTATTTATTGATCACCGTCCGAACCGAGGCGACACTTTTGACGGAAACGAGAACAGAAGTTTTACGAGCGTAGATTGGCCGCGTAGATTGCTTATCGGTCGTCACATTGAATTACTCGCGGCTGTAAGCGCACGTATCGCCAACCACGCACCGAGGCTCTTTCACAATCTCCGACTCTGCTTGGCTGGCTCGGTCACTCGCTGTCCACATGTCGAACGACGATTTTTCGGCAAGCCCAAGAGCACGGTATGAAGTTCCTACTTTCCGAATTCTACGTAGGAACTCTATACCTCGCTGCTGGATCTATACCATATCTGTTCAATGCTGCCTGATGTAGTCCACGTGTGCAAAAAAAAGTTTCCACTTTCAAAATAATCCAAATCGAAGTGAACCAAAACTGAAACTGAATAAACGAAACTAAAATAAAAAATAAAACAAAATGAAACAAGAAACAAAATTTAAAAAAAAATGAAAACTAAACTCAAAGACAGAACTTGAAACTTGAAAATGAGAATTGAAATGATGAAAATAAAACATAAGAGTCACAGTAAACGAAAACACAAAAAAACACAAGAATGAAATTAAGAAATGAAAATAAAAAAAGTTGAACATTGATAAGAACTTAATATGATGTAAGAAAATTGTTCCCAGAATGATGAAGCACTGCAGTCACGGATGATGAAGTTTTTTTTTATCACACTTTGGCACTTGGTCGGTGAGGTTGGAATGAGCGGCCATGACGAAGTCCCGTCGAACACTGGCTGTTTCGTAGATTGGCGAGAGACACACGCTGGAGAGACACGCACAGTCCCGTGATTTCCCCCCCTTCGGGGACGCGACCGTGACGCCCCTGGCGGTAAAGAGTGACGGCCAATTCAGAAAGAAGTCGAGAAATACGAGGAAGAGGAATTAAGAGTAACGGAAGGAGAGACCGCGTCGACGTCGCCACGCTCCGCTTCGAACCACACCCAAGGTGCAGGCTCCCCGACAAGTCACACGACCTCTCGTTAAATTACTAGTAGCGTGTGTTGCGTCACGTGGATAGGCCCAGGTTTTTGCGTCAAACCTCCTCCTTCCTCTTCTCACTGAAACGAAAAAGTCATTTTAATTGTACATTTCAAAATTCTCATCTCACAAACAATTTTCAACCTTCAAAAACAATTCCCGAATTTCTGACTTTTCAACTAACAATTATTTTTTGAATATAAATTTTTTGTTACATTATTTATATTTACATTTTTGTATTTGTTTATGTTTGTTTATTTTTTTTTAGTTTTTTAAATTGCAATTCGTTGTGAATTAAAAAAAAATTGGGGTTCATTATTTTGTTTTTTTTCCGTTGTTGATATATATTTTTTTTCTTTTTTGAAATGAGAGAACCGTAGAGATTATCGGTGTAATTTATTGTCAAGTGAAAAACAGTTGGACGAGGTCGAAACGATTTAGCCCATACTTTTATGAACCGGAATGACGAAAAAATTGCCAAACAACGTGGATGACAGATGCGGACAAAAGTGGAGCGATCGAACCAAACTGCATTATTTACATTAACGATCGATACTGCTGAAATTACCGGTTCTTCTGCTCTTCGCTCTGCGACATTGAAACTCGAGCGCGAACTGCACACAGAGCTTTTTGCAACGCCGACCCAAACGATTACTGTATTTTTGCTTATCAAACTTTCAGCATTACAGAATTGATGGTTACGCACAAACAATCCCAACAACTCCGCTTTGATTATCATTTAGTTTTCTAATAAAAAAGCACCAAAAAAAAATCATACATTTCATACAGCAAAACTAACAATTTTTTGTTCATAATTTTGCCTCGCAAAAATATATGTCAGATAATTATTTTCAACCTGGAAAGTTTTGCTTGAAAAATTTTTAACAGATTTCCAGGGGTGGGGGGAGAATAAAAAGTTTGAAATTGTTGAGGGTAAAGAGGAGATAATGATCGGAGAAAGACTGGGAGCAATAATTCCGAGATTGCGAAAGTTGAATTGGAATTTTGCGCTGGAAAGGAAATTTAAACTCGAGAGGAAAGTGAGAGCGCTCATTTTCAAGTGTCATCTCGTAATTGGTGGTTTCGCGGGTAAAAACGGGCCACCACATGTGCGACCGCTGCACATGCGCCATCTACACTCCAAGTTTTTCTTCCAACTCGAGCTGTTTTTGCTCCTCCGAAATTTGACGTTTTTTCTTAACTGACAAAAGCACACGAAAACAAGAAACAAAACAAAACAAAATACGAGAACAAAAACAAAAGAAAAAGTCTGGTGCAAAAATGTTCGACGTGTCTTTGAGAGATTCTTTGCGCGTCCCACCTTGGGCACAAACGCCAAGGCAACGTGCAATTATAATATTGAATACAACTTCCTACAATTAAAAATGCATTAGTCAGTGTCACTTGCGAAACTTGTTTAGCATTAAATCAACCGTCGACGTTCCTTTTTTTCTTTCGCCCAAGTTAAGTCACGTTGCTCTATTCTTTTTTTTTTCTTCGTCAAATTTTTTGTTCCCTTTTTCCTCGAGAGTTTTATAATGAAACGAACCAAAAATGGCGCG
The DNA here is from genome assembly GCA_025266255.1 of Trissolcus basalis. Taxonomy (NCBI): domain Eukaryota; kingdom Metazoa; phylum Arthropoda; class Insecta; order Hymenoptera; family Scelionidae; genus Trissolcus; species Trissolcus basalis. The sequence continues at coordinate 7,211 of JAAMPD010002254.1, forward strand.
GTTCATTAAACAAAGTGGAGATGAAAATTGAGATGGTAAATAGTCCAAGATGAAGGAGCGAGAGAGAGGAAATGTTTATAGTTTTTAAATTGAACGCAATGGAACAAGTAGAAAAATGTTTCCCACGATTGAATTCAATTGGATTCGAACGTCTGATTGATATTTCGCTATTCGAGAGAGCTAGGAATCAAAATTCATCTCGTCAGTTGGGGCACGGAGAGCGCCCATGAAGAACGCGATGACAAAACGAAAAAAATGGACGCTACGTTCAGACAAAACAGTTTAGCATAACAGATCTTGGGCCGCGTGGGCGTACTTTATATCGTCCTACTGACAAAAGCAGCTGCTTATCGATGAATTGCGCATGAGCATCCAGTATGCAAATTGATATAAAAATGCAATTATATTTACAAATGAGGATACGTGCACGAACGTCGTGACTGAAAGCGACATGTTACAATGTTTCAGCTCGTGTAGGTTACACGCAGGGGAAAAAAAAACTTCGTGCTCCGATTTCAAAATGAAACTTTCGAATTTTTCTCGAAACTTTTTAAACGTTGTTTCCCCGTTTCTTGAATCAAATAAACGATTTTTGGCTCATACACGTCGTTCGGATTTTATGGAAATCGTTTTTCAAAATGGTAGAATTCATTCGTGGCCATAAATGGGTTGGGAGAACGCAGTATTTTTTGTTTCGTGTGTTATTTTAATCGTGAAAAGAAAGAGGAAATTAGCGAACGCGTGAAGAGAGATCAAGGTTAATCGCTGACTCCGTCGATATGACGCAATCGACCGCAGCTGCATCCGGTGTCATCTAATTGCTCCTCTCGCAACGTATGAACCGCAGCCGATTGCAAATCTTTGCGAAACAAAGAGACTCGCGAATCGATGATTCAATCTCCCACCGACCGGAGCAATTTCATTAAGAATGAAAAATGACTCATAACATTGAAAAGATTTTGTTCGACTATTGTTTACAGCCTTTTTTTTTCTTCGTTCCGTCTTTGTTTCCAAGTTGCTCTTTGTTTGATTTATTTGAGTTTCGAAAGTTTCATTGTTTGTTTGATTTTGTTCGTTTGACAGTTTTAATTTGTTTTGTTTGTTTATTTCTTTCTTTGTCTCTGTCGATTGATATTTTTGTTTCCTTTGTTTCGATGCGTTTTGTTTTTCTCGTTTTGGAATTCTTTGTTTGGCTTTTTTTTTCGGCAGTTTGATACTGGGAATAATTAATGCACTTTGACACTCGGTTTGAGGTCATCATTTGTGCCAATCCGATAAAACATTCCGCAGCAAAAACACGATCGCATCGACGCAGCCGATTAGACGAGAAATTCGAAGAATCTGGATTGTTTATGTTACCTCTTTTTGTGCGTACAACTGAAACATGCAAAGCGCGTGTTGGATTTGAATAAATTGAAAAAAAAGGAAAAATAAAAAAGCGTCGGTGCGATAAGCCACGACAAAACAAAATATTTTTAACCGCGAAGAAGAATGAAAACAAAGACAAAAGAGAATTTTTGGGCCGATCACGATTGCACGCGCGAAAGGTCGCTGCGACATTCAATTAATCGCGCGGGGTTCAAGGCGACGTGGCTTCTCTTATCGGCGACTGATAACGCGCGGCCGATCGTCGTCTGCGCGACCTTTCGTGCCAAAGATTTGCTTCTATATTTGCATGCACAGTCAAACTCGTTCTTGATTTGCGCAACACATGAAAGACGACCCGATGATTAGTGCCATCGTACGCTTATCTTTCAGCCGAGTTTTAGGTTTTCAATCAAGGACGACATTCACACAGTTTCAGTTCTTTATTGTTATTCATTTTTCATTTCCTAATTCAAATACCAACATTCCAAAACTTATTCAAATTTCGAAACAATTTTTAAATTTGACTAACTTTAAAAATAATTTTTTTGTTTTTCATTTCAAAATGTAAAAAAATTTTGAGTATGGTTGTGTTTTAAATAAAATGTATAAATAATAATAATAAAACAAATAAAAACTGAAAAATCTGAATACAAAAATTGCAAAGGGATGGTTTTAGTTTGTTTATGTTATTTTCAGTCCTACGAAATGGAGGAATAAAACATATGCAGTGGGAGAAATTCTGCCTCTAGTTGAAACGGCTCGAGGTATAAACCAACTTGGAATATATCCTTCGAAATTACGGTCTGAAGAAGCGCCACGTGGCACCGGATGAGATTTTGCTTCTATAGGCACATAACACAGCGAACATAATAATTTTCTTTCAGTGGGATTAGGATATTTCTTTGCCACCTAACACCGTTCTGATCCCGTAATACAACTTGATAAATTTTAAAATTAGCACCAATCTTTCTTCTCATCTACAGTCACTAGGATCAAAATTTCAACAAAAAAAGAACAAAATGAAAAAAAAGAAACAAAAATAAAAGTGACCGATAAAATGCAGCAGATTTGAAAAGAGGGAATTAAAACCGGGACAATAAAAGGGAGGAATTAAAAATGAGAGAAAAAAAAAGGGCCGAAAAAAAGAGATACGAAAAAAAAGTGGACGGAATAAAAACGCGGAAAATAAAATGTCGCATTGATTATTTCGCGGATGAAACTGGAGTCGATTTGCGAAACGTAGCCGACCATTTGACGAAGCCAATGGGGAATCAATCGCGTGAATCGAGCTATCACGTGTCGATGCAATCACGAAATATGTGCCGTGGCATGTGTGCGTGAGCGGCTCTAGCCCAACCCCGCACGAGACCTTTCGCTGAGCCCGAAATTTCGTGGGGTGAGCCTAGCCACGCATGGGGAGTGCTGCGCGGGATAAAAACCCTACGAAATCAAATCAATTAAGCCACGTGAACCCTTGTCCGTTTGCTCCGCCAGATATTGGATCCAAATCAATTGGATTGCACGTGATTGGATTGGTCGGGGGAGAGGCGAGGTTTCCCGAAAATGGCGAGACGCTACTGCTCAACCCCCAGAAGCCATCGCATGAAACAATAAGAAAATTTCCAATCACCTCTGCTGACTTTTGCACTTCATTTTTTTTTTCGTTTTTTTTGTAGCCTTTTTTTCTTCCTTGTTTTTGTTTTTACTGTTTTGTCCTCCCCGTTTAAATTGCCCTTAACAGAGAGTGCAGTTACAAATACGCTTACGAAAAAATGCAACAAGTGATTGCAAGATTTGCAGCAGTGCAAATATTTTTACTTGAATTTGTGTTTTTCGTTTCATTTTTTAATCCAATATTTTCTGGTTTGCAGCGTTTGAAAAATGTTTTGATGGAATTATCGCCAGGTGAAATTGCTTTCTATCAATGTTTGTTACAACTATTTTTTGTGATTTTTTTTCATTATTTTTTTGTTGTTGTAAAATTAATTAAATTAGGTGTGTTTGAATTGGCAAGGAAGATTCATCTAGGTAATTGTTAGAGAATTATAGCCGGATGAAAAGTATACCAGTTGTTCGACAAAGTGATGGGGTTAAGACATTTTGGCACAGTCTTTTGACACGAATAATGTAGCAGGCCACAGATGTTTCATGAATATTTGTACGCAATTCTCAAATCGATAGCATCAACCCTTTTGAGGATCTTTGAAACGCCACAACATATGATGCCTTTGCACAAAGTCACGAAACTATAAATTCAAACAGAAACTGAATTTCAATTACCATTTATACATATTTTTCATACACACGAAATTATACACAGGCCCAAATTATATACAATTAGAATTATACGAAACCAAAAATTATGCCAAACTCAAATTACCCACTGAAATGTCCAATTCAAAAACAAACAAGAAAATTATTATTCATTTCCAATAAAATGTTTTGAACAACAAAAAATTTTTCAAACAAAACAATTTGTCATCAAAAACAAATTTGTGTCAAAATAAAGAAAAAAAATTTTTTTTTCAACAATAAAGAATTTTCAACAAACAGGAATTTTTTTTGTTCAAACACGAGCGATTAGGTAGACTTTGTAGCCGTTTCTGGCAGCGAGGCTGAAAGTTATTTTTAAAATCAGAGGGAGAAATGTGAAAACCCAAACAGATGAAAAAATAACCGATAAACACGCGGGTCGGACGCGGGAAGAGAGGGCCAGGCAAAAAAGCGGTGAAAAAACAAAGTTTGGTATCGCGTAGCGACGCGTTAACGCGGCGCGAAAATAGAGCAATTGTTGTTGCGTGATTTATCCTTTTGTTTGGCTATGCATGTATGCGTATGTATATTTGATATAGCCCCGGACTTGGGTGATATACGAGCGTGAAATGATCGGACGTTTCGCGGGATATCGACGATTCGAGCATACGAGAGCGATTTGGATCAGTTTATTGGCCGGCGGGGCTGTTTTATTGCACCTGCAGGAAATAGATTCCCAGTTGGCCCGCGCGTTTTATTTTCTCCATTTTTTATTCCCTCCGCTTTTCCCGGGCAGTTTTCGCTTTACGGTTGAAATAAAAAACGAAAAAAAAAAAAGAAGAGAGAGGGAAAGTGGAAAATACAAAATACAAAACGTCAGGGAGAGAGGGAGGGGGTGAATTAATCCAATTCCGTGAAATAATCTTTTTAAGAAGCGCGGAGTATTTGATTAGGGCGGCGTGTCGCGAAGCCCCGTCGAAGAAGCTGAAAAAATAGCTGAAACCCCATAAATTCTGTCAGCGCCAAGCGTCCCATCAATTTGCTCGAGTCTTCCTGCGACGACGACAATTGTTGTCCGCGCGTCCATTGTGTCAAGCCGGCATAATAAGTCAGGGGTGTTTCGTGTCGTCTAGTGTGTGGCTTGTCAGCCTGGACGAGAGAGGGATGCGTCACACACGAAGCGTTTATAAGCGAATAAAAGCCACCCTCGTGGCGGGCGCGCGCCATTTTTATCGCAGCCACCACGCCCGCAACTAACCCCCCGTCAAATGCGTTTACAGCCGTCTTTCAGATACCCTTACCTGTCGCCACCTTAGCACAGTTTATACCAAGTTACATTCAAACTGTCTCTTGTTACAATCAACACTGCAAACACGATTTAACTAGCAAAAATAATCAGCCGATTATCAATAGAAACAAAATATAAAGTTTGAAAAACAAAGAAAGAGATCTTTATTTTGAAACGAAAGTAATTTTAGTGATTTAAAAAATTTTTGTATCCAAATTCATCAAAAGTGACATGAATTGCTGGAGGTCAGAGTTCGAATCTCATTACCGAATATTTTTTTAAATTGATTGATATAAAAATTATTACTTTGGAAATAATTCGAAAAACAAAAAAAAATCCTCCATTTTTTTAGATAAAAATGTCAAAATTGATCATAGCTGGAGGTCAGAATTTGAATCATATAGGTGGCAATTTTTTAAAATTTATTCTCAAAACAGTTCCCACACTTAGAAAGTTGGACACGATTGGAAAATTTGTAAAAATGTCATAGTTTGAAGGAAAATGTAAAAACTAAATTTTCATCATTTTAAAACAGAGTAAAACCAATTTCTCTATTTTGTTACAACAATTTTTACGAGTGTAAGATTTGTCTTGGACAAGGAACAGTTTGGAAATTTTCACTTCAATCAGTGAGTTTACCGAGAGTGTATATGAACTGTCAGAGAAACTGGATTGTGAAAAAAAAAAAAAATTTTTGGCACACCGAATTTGACAGGAGTGGGTCTTTACCTCGCGCCACCTTCAACATTAACAAGCATCTGCAGAAGCGAATGTTTGAACAAATATTAGTACAACGCGTGGATGTCTTGGGTTCCCTCCGGGTATAGATCGAAAGGGTGATTTCTCGCCTCGCGAAAGGGTCTGGCTGTTACCTCGTGTAAACACGATTCATCGTTATATATCGAGGGGTTAAATTTTTTCGCCCGCATTAGCATATTCAGTTCCCAGCGCTAATAATATCTACCATCAGGTATACAGTTACTATTATAATTAACCTCTCTGTTTGAACAATATCAAGTTTCACGTTGGAAAAGTGTCCCTAAGTTTCTGCCCCTTTGACATTTCCCTTCATTTTTGTCTTCCCAAAAATGACCTTTCCTGGTCAATTAGCACCCGGAAAATTTATTGTCTCCAAAAATTAAAGTTGAATGTTAACGACGCGCCACGCTGAGCCGCTAACCCATAAACGCGCGAGGGTGATGAGGAAGGAAGGGGGCGCCACCCTTTCGCATGCAAATTGCGGGACACCTGGGGCATGCAAATCAGGCCCCAGGCCATCTGATCGGCGGGCCTGGCCGTGTTGTCATCTCCGCGACAGAAACCGAGGGTGCGAGATTTTCGCATCGGCACAGCGATTTGCGCTGTGCCTAAGCCCGTTATTCATAGACAATTTGCATCCTACTTGATTCATTTATCAACGGCAATCGCGCGATCACGGATCCGCATTTCGGCCCGACATGTGTTTCTGTACTGTAGGCCCTCACCTTTTTTTATCCCTCCGCGCCCAGATAAGCCCGACGAACAAGGCGTCTTTCCAGCCATTAAGATAAAGATAGAAAATCTCGTGTCAGACAAAACGATACCGGTTTAAACGCCCTTTTTCTTTTTGTTCCATTTTTTTTATTGTCACTTATTTCCCTTTGTTTTTATTTTTGGGTTTTTTGTTTTTTGATTTTTTTTTCCTATTGGTTTGGATTGAACTAGAAATTGTGCGGGATAAGAAAAAGAAATGGATATTTTGTGAGGCGAAATTGTAACGGCAGGTAACTCGGGGAGTCATTGGCCCTGTGGTAAACGCGATAAAGAGCAACGTAAATTCTTATCTTTATGCGCGTCGGTTCCGCCACGGCAGGAGCATTTCGAAACGTACGTCTTGCGCCACTCGCCTATCCGCCTTTGTCTTACGATTGAGTCATTGGCAGGCGCGCTCTCGGTGCGATTTCAAAGGCTCTGATTCATTGCGTCCGACGCCAACTTGTGCATAAGTGGTCCCCCCCCCCTTCCTCCCTTCGTTTGCTGCCCACCAACTTTTACAACCCAGTCTCACGATAACGAAGCTCATTTAATTAGCCGAGGAATCAAAGAGTCGCTTGTAACAACGTTGATACTGAAACTCACTTTGTAGGTGTGCAGTGAAAAATTCGAAAATTGTTATGCCAAGTCATTGATTTCAAAACGAGATTTATGTTTTACCGGATGGATGATATTGATCATAAATAGATCAGTTACCAGTACGTGGATAATGATAAGTGATGTTGGTATGCAACAGATAAGTGGCGTATTTCAAGTTTTTTTTTCTTCTTTTGTTTTTTGTTATCTTGTTGTTAAGAAATAGATATTATGAAAAAGCAAATTTTTTGTTTTCACATATTACATGGGAGGGTAAAAATTTTTATTTAATATTATAATTTATCGTTTTGACTGAACTGTACAGTAAATATAAAATTCATAAAAAAATAATTGGAATGAACATGAAAAATTCTGACCATTACTTATTAGTTGGTGAACATTTTTATCAACTAATAATAGTTTCCATACGGTTTGATTTATATGTTCGTTCAACAAAACTTGTTTCAAATTTCAATAACTTTTGTACGAATTTTAAATTATTTCCTCTCATATTGTAGGGTTTAGTAAATTTTCATTGACGAATTACAATGTTTGAGAATATTTTTATACTCCACATGAATTAATGAACAATTACGATTCCAAATTATTTAGATGATTGGATGATTTTTCGCAGGTCTTACCCGTTTACTGTAACCTGCGATCTGCGATCCGTGATCCGATAAAATCAGCACCTGAAACAACGAGAGGAATTTTTATAATCTTCCAGTCGACCAAAAAGAAAACAAGAAAATTTTTTTTTACAAGTTATAAAAAACGCGACCCAATACAAAATGAAAAAAAAGAGGACCAATAAAAAGAGGGATCATTTTTTGGTATCCCTGGGCGTGTTTCTGTGGGTTCAAATTCGCGGTGAATTACTGGTGGCGCTTATCTATTTGTCTATCTCGGAGTGGTTTTATTTTTCGGACAGAGCCGTAGCCTCCCCTCATTTTTAATCTCATCTCGGGGGTAGGTTATCGAGAAGCGCTCGATAACCCGAGAGCGGCCATTATAATCGCATCAAGCGGAGGAGTCCGAGAGATCCCGTGGCCCCACAAATTATTCCATTTAATTCCTCGCGTGCAGCCCGAGCCGTCGACCCCGACGAAATTTCGGGTCTAATTTTCGGGAATTGATGAGCGTGCCTTCGGGCTCTCCTTTACTCTTGGAGTCAATGCACCGGAGGAGGCCGAAGAGGAAGAAAAAAAATGGCACAAAAACCGGTAAAAGGCCGAGTCGGACCGGAGAGGAGAGGTGCGTGCAAAATGGAGCGCAGGATTATTTGTAGGTGTTGCGGCAAAGGTAACGCGGGATTCAAAAGGTCTTTGTGATGAACGCGGTGCATTAAATATGCGCGCGCCAGCAGCCACAACAACCCCTTGGCTCGAGATAATATATGGCACCGACCGATACACCATACATTATGTTATAAAAACGGCTCGGGCACTAATGGCTGCCGATCTCACATGCGGACGTTCCGTCACACCGACCGTGCCCGTCTTATCCCCGCAACGAAATACGCTCTTCCGAATCTTAACGCGCATACATTTTCTCATCCCTTCGACTTTCGAACGTGAGAAAATATTTTTCCTTTCATTTGCATCAATTGAATATTTCGACCCCGGTTTACCAACGTACATATCTGGAGTCAACATAAAGTTTTTTTTTTTTTCAAAAACAATTTCAACTTCAAATTTTATATACTTAACAAAAACCAATCTTTCACTTAAAATCAGATCTGAGTCTTGTTGGAAATGCGTTTGCTTCTAAAAAAAGCAGTTTAGAAAAATATAAAAAAAATAAAATGAAATATTTTATATTTATTTATTATTAATAATGAATTGGTGATATTTTTTTGTTTGATGTGAA
>JAAMPD010002255.1:0-16051 GCA_025266255.1 Trissolcus basalis
AATTATAGTATAGTAAAATCTACATTTATACATTTACATATATATGAAAGTAATAATATATATATTATAATATATAAGAGATAAAATAAGAGAAAAATGTATATAATTATATATTATATTATTATATGTTATAGAATTGTTTATAATATATAATATAATATATAATATATATATTATATATATTATAATATTATATTATAATATTATAATATATATATAAAGATATTCCTATAACTTAATTCTGGATCTATTAATAGGGGGGGGAGATCCTCCGCCCATAGCGAAAGCAATAGGGAAATTGAAATTTCCCTAAAAACAATTTTCAAGGTCATTTCCGCTTTCATTTTTCATTTCCTTAGTTATTTGAGAAGCCAGATGAAAATAAGACACATTGTACATATATTTTGTAGTAAATGAAAATAACCAATCAAGTAAATATATATTCCATATCCTTAATTGGTTGTACTTGTAATTTATCCCAGGTTTAATACCGTCTTATACGTACCCCAAAACAAATTGGTGTCATATTCGCTGAAGTCATTGCTGCTGTCATACTTATTTATATAATTTTTCAACAGCATTGTTCGCCTGTTCGAAACCTTAAACTGGAAGGCATCTTTCAATTGGTCTAGTTCCTGGCAATTAATAATTTAATGAAAATATTAATATTGCTATGATATATTTATGGTGTCCTCGACACTTCATATTTTATATTAACTGAATACTTACGACCGCAGACTGATCAACAACATTAATTCTTACATTCAAAAATTGTTGAATGTCGAAGTCTGTGACATGGGCCGAGAATTCCGGAGGCGTAATTATTTTGCCGATCCCATATTTGTGAATCTCTAACTCAACTATTTTGTCGATTGTAGCTACGGGATTTTTAAACAAGTCCCACGTAGGAGAAAAAGTTCGTCGATCCTCGATGATCGGCATCTTTACTAAATTGAAAAAAAAAAACAATCTTGTGTGAAGTCTGTCAACAGTCAGGTGAGTATCACGTTACAAAACACAATAAGATCCGATATGAAAATGCGCTGATGTTTGGTGTTGTTAAAACTGTAAGCAACAAAATTACATTGTAATGTGACACTCACTTTTCGTACTTGCATTATTGAACGATTTTCTAATTTAATGAAACAACTGTTTACTTACTATGTTTGATTTGTATTTTGTTTATTCAGTATTTTATAAATATATTTTGATTATTAAAGCGAGAATTAATTAACTAAACCTAAACGGACAAAAATATATTTCAAATTATATTTAGAGAATATTTTTGTATTCAAAATATATTAGTTTATATATAATATTGTTGCAAGTAATTGATAAATGATTCAAAAAGCGGCAATAAGTTGTATAAATTAAATATAAAATAAATATAAATTTTATCGATAAAATATACTTTATTAATATGAAAAACATAAATTCTGCATATATTTGTACATATATTTTCGTCCCTGTGGGTAATTAAATTAATATACTCACATTTCTCAATATAACTTTTATTTTTATTTATTATTATTGCATATATAGGCCAGACCCTAATTGCAAGGGGTAAGAGATATAAATATAGTTCGACTCCGCAAGTGGACATTAAAAAGAGAATATAGTACAATGAGGGTAGTAGTTGTGCGCAAAAGAAACAGAGTAGACAATAATGAAATACAGTTTTGGTTTCACTCATTCAAACAAAAAGACCTTAAACGAAGACAATTTGTCATATAAAAAGCAATTGGTTTGATTTTTGAAGGTTCACAAACAAGACTTAAGTACATGAGATCATCTACTTGCAAGACATTTCCACTCAAAATGGGTAACAGAAAATGATTTCTCAATTCAGCATATATGGGGCACTCTAACATAATATGACGAAGTGATTCGGGCACATTTAAGTTGCATATCGAGCATAATTCAGTGGGGTTAATCACATAGGTAAACTTTTTTATGCTGAATTTCAAAAAGCGAATCGAGCTTAATCTAATTTGAGCCATGATTTTTTGGAAATAAAATTGCATTCTATTTGACAGATAGAAAGCCGAGCCATCGAAAAGCGTTCTGGGGATTTTCATAGTGCATGAAGTAGAACTATCGTAGGCAATCAGATCGAGTAATTTCAAGTGATCCCCGTAACGCTTCAAGATTGCAGGGCTATATGTATTCCAAATGTCGTGATCAGGTATATGTAGCAGGTGCTCTAGGTTGATAGGTTCCAAATATAGACGGAGGTGACTTAGCCATACAAACTTATCAAAGACTGGGTTTGAGTTGTACAGGTCGAATTGTCTCAATAAACATACTTTAGGGTATCTCTCGTTAGGCATTTTCAGAACTTTCACTATGAAACTAATCGTAGCAGATAAGATAACAAAACTAAGTTTACGCAGATCAAGTTCTAGGCGAAGTAAGTAGTTAGCAGTAGTTTTCGGTACATTCAAAAGTTTTTTATAAAATTCCATCTGAATTTTTTCAACAAGGTCATCGTACAAAAGGCCCCATAGAGGTGCACAATATAGTAAAGTGGCAGATATAATACTGTTAAACAATTTGACTCTCGAAGGCCAGAAGTCAATTTTGGCATTACTACATATAGATAAAGTGGTACCTAGAGCCACCCTAGTCTTCGATATCGCCGAAGTGGCTGCTTTCAAACCTAGGGTGGAGCTAGATATCTGTACACCTAGGTATAAGTAAGAGTTAACAATCTCGAGTTCAACATCGTTGTAAACAAAAGTACGCTGTTTTGGGCGACCGGCTTTACGAAAATGGACTACTTTAGTTTTGTTTGTGTTTAGTTTAAGGCAGTTTTCCATACAATATTTTTCGAGTGAGCGTAATATTCTATCAAGAATCACAGGGGATTGAGCTAATATAACTATATCGTCCGCGAATAAAAGTATCAATATATCAACAATAGCATTCACACTAACACCCTCTAGGCCACTCTCTCTCAGGTACAGTTCAATATCGGATATAAATAGTGAAAAAAGGAGAGGACTAAGAACCTCTCCTTGTAACACACCTTCAGTAACGTGAATATCACCAGAGTACGTGCCATTGATTCGAACATTAAACTCAGCTTGTTCATACATATTACCAATCAATTTCACAAGTCTTGCGCTACATCCCAGTCGATACAATTTGTCGAATAGTTTAGCATGTGGTACGGAGTCGAAAGCTCGCTCAAAATCAATGAATAAGCCGTACAAGTTTTTATTACCGTTTTTAATTTGCAACTGGAGACAGGATTGGAGTACGTAAATATTGTCCATACAGGATCTTGTTTTTCTGAAGCCTGATTGGGATTCAGGTACAATATCATGAATATCTGACCAGCGTGTCAGCCTAGTGTTAATAATTGTAGTAAATACCTTTAGAACTAAGTTGAGCAAAGCAATTCCGCGGTAATTTCTAGGGTTTGTGACATCACCTTTTTTATGTAACAACGTAAGAGACGATTTACAGAGTGCTTTGGGAAATTTTTGCTGTGATAAGATTTTGTTATATAATTCAAGTAAATAATCGTGGCCACTAGGGGGAAGTGCCTTTAGAAAATTAGAGCTAATGCCATCAGGACCTGGGGCTTTGTTTGGTTCACATTTATCAATAGCCAATTTCAGTTCATGTAACTCTACCGGTGAGTCAAGTAAAGGATCAAATGTGCCACATGGGTTAAAATCTATAGCAGAACGCGGTGGAAAAATTCCATTGTAAAAGCTTTCCCACTCTGGGAGAGAAACTCCGTTGATTTGAAATTTGTTACGTTTAAAAAGATGGTAAGCAGACCAAAATTCTGAAGGACAATTGACTTTAGAAAATCTTTCTCGGATTTCATTCTCGTATTCTAATTTTTTGAGTTCCTGAGTTCGTTTGTAAAGTTTTTTGTGCGATAAGTAGTCGGTGTTAAAAGGTTCGCAAAAATTTTTGGACAATGCTAATTTGAGGGATTTGGATAGTGATTTTTTCAGAGCAACACAATCTTGATCAAACCACGGGGCGTTAGACTTCACAGACGCCCTGGGTTGATTGGTTTTCTTCATACCGGCTGCGCTGGCTGCACCGTAGATTGAGTCTTTCAGCATGTTGTAGATCGTAGCTGTGTCTTCTAGGTGGTGTGGTACCGGAGGTAACGACAGCGCATTGGCAAAGTTGGTCTGTTTAGACTTATCCCAGCAAAGTTTGTCGTGTGACAGCTGTGCTCGTCGGACGTCACCGTCGATAGGAGGCATGACGTTAGAACGACAGGCCAAGCTCAGACAAACTGGAAGGTGGTCGGACAGGCTCACAATTGGAAGGACAACCAAGTCTAGAATAGAAATAGTGCAATCAATGTTTACATAAACAAGGTCAATAGTGCTTCTTCCTTGGTGGCCAACAAACGTGAACCGCCCTGGGCTATCACCAACAGTTCGGCCATTTACCAGGATGAATCCATTTTCTCTCATGAAGTTGCTGAGTGTTGTGCCTCTTGCTCTGGGGACGTCGTCCAAAAGTTCACTGGTGGGAAGTAGACGAGATCCCTCGAGTATGTCGCTCAAGTCTTCCGTGTCAGAGCCCACTCTGGCGTTGTAGTCTCCCCCCAAAACAATAGGGAGGTCTGGATGACTCTGTCTCACCTCGTCGAGGGAGTCCTGAAAGAGAGAGAGAGCAGCACCAAGGTCATCCTCAGTTCTCAAGTACACAGAGCCCAGAATGAACTCAAAATCAGCGGACGAACATAGTGATAGCATGTACATATGGTTTGTTTCCAGTGTATCAAAGGATACGTGACGCTCATCGTATAGGGTGAGTAAGCCACCCATGGCTCGGCCTCTACTGTGCTCTCTCAATGCTGGGGCTGATACGGTCCCATAGGACTTCCAGTGTGGGGCAAAGCAATCTCGTGAGTTGCCCACGTTTCGCTCGTTGATAGAATAGCAAGGTGATTCGGGAAGTCAGCAGGTGTGCAGCTCAACAAGTTAGTCAGGCCCTTTGTATTCCAGAACACTACGGAGATCTCGTGCGGTGATTTATGGGCCTTGCGGCCCGCTAGGCGTTTTTTGAGCGCGTGGTTTTGGGCAAGAATTCAACCAGGGTTTCTGTGCGGTAGTCAAAACGCATTCTCTTGCCATTGATTGACAGTCCCCAGGGGAATATCTTAACCTCTGAACCTTTAGCCCGTTCAGCCTCAGCGAGTTTGAAAAGAACTCTCCTCGTTTCCCTCTCTCGGGTGGTAAGAGGTAGTTCGATATAGATTTTCGTTCCTTGGAGTTTTTCCCTCTTGGACTTCATGATGAAGTTCCTGGTATCAGCACTAGTGAGAGTTGCCGATAAAAGATTCGTTTCTCCCACTCGTTTCGCCGCCTGGAGGACATCTTTCAAATTAAAATATTCATAGAGGAATTTTTCGATCACCTGTACGCAGTCGGTGTCCTCTCCAATCAATCCTTTGATGATGATGTCTAACTTAAACTGTTCCTTCTCCTGTCTGGAAATTAGAGAGTCCAGTCTGGCAATCTTGCTGGTGAGTCCTGTAAGTGCCCCCGAGGAGAGTCGGTCCTCAACTTTGTCCAACCTCATTTTTATAGTTGACATCTCAGTCTGATTCTGGTCGATGAGTTTGTCTATACGAGAATTGGTTTCGCTATTGAAGTTCTCGACCTTGGATGACAGCTCAGAGAAGTAAGATTTGTTGGTATCGTTCATCTGGTTCAATGTTGTCAGCAGGGTCTGCAGGGTCACATTTTGCGGTACCTCAGGGATGTCCATGGTAACTTCGCCTCTCAACTCTAGAGCAGGGTCGCCGAAAAGTATCTTCTTCGGTGTTGGGCTATTGCCGGAGTCAGTGTCCTCCAGTACACCGATCTTTCTCTTTGGCGAGTAATAGTTGAGCAAAGATGTGCAGTTATGAGCTTCTCTTTCACGTAGGGACGTCGAAGAGGGTCGCCCTCTACCCAGAGATTTTTGCTTGATCCAACGAGCCTCAGACAGCGGATTGATTTGATGGGGGCCCTCGATGGGCAGCTGAATCTTACTTGGTGTCAAAATTTCAACGCTGGAGGCGTTTGTGGAATTGTTGTCAGTAGAGCTTACATTTACCGGGGATGTATCACTTGACACGTTCACCTTGTTTTCTGTTGCATTCATGACTCATGGCACGAGAGGTATCGTCCCCAGTAAGATGTAACGTCACCAGTTTGTCGGAGCACATCCAAAGGAATACACAGATAAGTGTCTCTCAACGCATCCATGCACAGTACAATATCCGGGCGCGTTCAGATGTCAGCTCAAAAAGAAAAGAACAAAAATAAGCTATAAATATTTTGCCGGTAAGCAATACTGTTTTCAATAATTTAATGAACAGCGGGGTTCGCCCGAGTGATCAAAAGAGGTCCGGAGCCAATACTTACAGGCGAGGAGAGAGCATTCGAAAATTGCTCTCTCCGCCGACTGTGAAACACAGAGAGTATCACAATTGAGGTTAGGACTTGTCCTTCCTTTCAAGTAGCTGTAGCAGGAATAATAAAGCTCTTCCAGGATGATGTTAATGTTCGACACGTTTTTGTACAAGTAGACAGACGGAGTCTCAAAAGTTTGAGCACATAGACTTTTCAATTTAACTCAGAAAGTGTAATTCAAAACGGCACTAAAACTTCGTGCTGTTTATCTCACCACGGTCACGTGGTTTCCCCCCATTTCTCAATATAACTTTCACCCGAAATACATTTATGAAAATTGCAATTCACTTTGATGGTTATTCTCTTTTAGAGAAAACTTGCACATTTTCATGTGTGTCTTGTTGTCGTACTTTCCAGACTTTGCATTTTAGCACCATTGCCAATTTTCACTGCAGCACTGTTGCCACCATTTCACAACACAAACCAAAACAATGCGCAACCTTGTTGATATCAGTTGTTATTATTTCACATCAGCAGCAACAGCCGAAATCAAATCAGCAGCGTGCTTTGGTTTGTTTTTTCTATTAAAAGTTAACAGCAATTTATAACAACAAGCAAGAGTAAATAAACGAAGTATGTAAGTAGTTCTTCATACGAACATAATACAGTCTGAACGCAATTTTCAATAATGTTTGTATTTTCGAACAGAGAGAGAGACATGTCTTTTTTTCCCTTTCATAAAAAGTTTTCTCAGAAGCACTTGTTGTAATAACCTAATCTATTTTTAAGCTATGGATTAGTAGAAATATAATTGTAGTTCGAGTTATGAAAAAAAACTCAATATTCACGTAATATTTTTATTAAAAGTATTAATATTTTTAATGTTCTTGCAGATTGTTTTGACAATGGGCAGGTATGTGGTGGTTTTATTTAAGGACGGAGGTGAACACAACGAGGCACCAGAAGAATGGATTACAACAGAAATAAACGAGGCAGGCGAGGAAAAACATTTTTGCTAGTGGTCAAAGAAGAGTCAGAAAGTCCGCGGTTTGATGAAGAATCCCCGTTTAGAAAAACCTACCCCACATACATGGGACTTGTTGGAAGTGACAGTTAAAAGGGTCCACGGTAATGATAGTTTTTTTATTAATGTCTGGATAGAGATGTCAAAAAAAATTTGAAACTAATATGCCAATGAAAAAGTTGCAACTTGTCATACTTATGAGTGCAGTTATGGCTCGCACTATGACAATTCTAAGTAGGCCAATGATAGAAGTGTCGATCGTCCAGGCTTACACTGAGCAAGTCGGCAACTTGGCTTTTTACCTGTGCCACTTATGGTGATTTTTGATCGAGCGTTGTACACTCTTTGTTTCTTATATCTTATTTCTTCGTTTACCTCTTAATTAAATGTAATTAAAAGGTAATTAATATTTCATTAATTGTATTTTTTGTTTATAAAAGTCATTGCATATTGTTCGTCAATGTAAATGACGTATATTCACAGATACATTGGAAGTGGCAAGAAAAATCGCTTGTGATTCTGACTATCTGCCAACTGATGAGGATAAATATGGCAAGTCTAAGAGGGTTCCTCAAGAAAAGCGAGGATTCGACTTTGAATGTGGAACACCAATAAAAGTGAAGAACGTCATAGATAAAATGAATAAACGTAAGAAACAAACCGCCGGCATCAAAGAAGATTCGAGCTCTGACACAAGTTCCGAAGAGGAAGACATTCCATGCTTTGAAAAGACTGAACTCAATCGTGACGTTAATTTGTCTTCTTCACAAGGTTAATTGAAGTTCAAATATATCTTAACATTTTTATTATCATTTTAATAACATTTTCATATTTTAACAGATATTATACAAGGAAAAATCTCAGAAGCAAAGTTACTACCAGGAAATGGAAAGAGGGAGTCGGAACATAAGGGGCAAAAGAGATCTGGTATATTTTTATAATAAATACTTAGGCTTAGCTATTAACTCTTTCATTCATTCCATCGTCATATCCGTTTTCCAGCATCGGCGTTGAGTACTGTTTCCTTAACAGATACAGTTAGTAACAAGGAGCCGAATAATAATGAGAAAGAAAATTCTGATGAGGTAGATGTGGAACAGAAGGATGATATCAAGGGAGATAACAAACCAGGAGATGACGTCGAGGGAGATGAGGCACAGCGAGATAACGTCGAGGGTGATAAGACACAGCCATGTGACGTCGAGGGAGATGAGGCACAGCAAAATGACTTCGACGGAGATGAGTATGAGCGAAATGATGCAAAGGAACTTGATTAACGGGAAGTCAGGAAACAACAAGTGACGAAACATGGTCAAGGAAGAGCGAGACATTATGACATTGACAAAGTTGAGGCAGTTGATATTTCAACAGGTATTATTAACATTCACACGTATAATGAATGAAGGGGAATGAGAAAGCTAATTTCAATGATTATCTGTAACAAAAGGGTGGTTATCTCTTCCACGCCTCGGTGATCATGTAAGATCAAAACGCGGAAGTAAGACCCTTCCGCGCGACATTTCTTCTTTCTTATCACGCGCGCAGTTCCTTAAGAAATAAAAGTCCAGCGCAAACATTTGTAGAAGTTGTTGTCACGAGACCGTGCCGCGTTCTTGCGTTCCCCCTTTCTATCAGTTATCCTTTTGCAGCAGCACATGAATTTTTCTTTGTTTGATATGTGTAACGTGGCCTCTTGAGTAGCTGAACGCGGGAAAACATTGCTCACAATTAGAATAAAGTCATCATTTAGTATCATTTTAATTGATCATTTTTCCGATTGTTCATGATACCTCCTTTGGTTTTGGCTCTCTCTTCTTTCAAATTTCTTAAAAATTTAATTAATACAAGCAAAGCTTAGAAGTTTAGAATTTTTTTCGTGTCAATTTATAAACAAATTGTTAATTAATTAATTCAATTTCTTAGACGAAGAACAATTTGAGCAAAGACAGGAGCACGACAAAGAAAATCTTCAAACAAAAAAATCTTTATTAAAAAAGCTTCGTGTACTAAGCGTTGAAGTGGTGAAACACGCAACACCAAAATCAGCTATCTTAGAAGGAATCCAACGCGAATCAGGCCCGTTGACCGAACGGCAGAACATTGAACGACAGAGACGAACTGGTATAAACATGTTATCAATTGTAATACACTATTATAAAATAATACGTAAATAATTTAAAAATTGTAATTAATTCTCATTTTTCAATTAAGCGATGAAAACCATCGATTGGGCGATGCCAGGAACTAGTAAGATATTTCACAGAAGAATTGAGCCTACAAAAAGGAAACGTGATGATGAAGACAGTGACTCGGATGATCCGGTTGAGCATATGAGAAAAGAAGTCTCAATGGAAGATGATAGATATAAAACAGCAGGTACATTGTAAAAAAGTTAATACTTAATAGTAATTAACAGATGAGTTTATATACAAAAATTTTGTCGTTTGAGTTGTACTTTTGTTGGATTTGTTAAGTACCAATCAAATTTATCTCCTAAGTTGTTTTGTACCTTCTGCCACATTTCAACTATTTTAGAATCTTCCTGCTTTTTGCCGAAACCAACTTCAGTTCAGTTTCTTCTCCTTTAATATTAAGTTCTGTTCGACTAGCGTAGAGGAATTTTGAAAAATCATCTGCGCAAATCATCCGCGCGTTTAGAACACCGGTTTCCTCGAGCAGCCGAGTACCGCCCTGGAGTTATTTTTGTTATTGGATTTATTTTTTTTGGTTTCCCTCTTAATCATGTCCCTCTACGAGAATTCGTATCGACTCGTTTTAATGCGGTGTTAGATCATGTAAATTCAAAAATTTTTAGAAGTGTAATTCGATCGATTTTACGGCACATTATAATGTAACGGTTATATGTAAATGTATCTATATTGAATTATATGAAAAGAAAATAATAAACCACAATTTTTTTTGGAAAAATACAATGAGAAGTTTTTCCTACAAATCAGTAGGAAACTACTAATCAGCTTCCTACAATTTTCAGTAATTCAGTTTTCAAATAACCAAAAAAAAACTTATACTGTTGTACGTGATGATGCAAAGAAGGCAGGATGTTGTAAGAAAGAACCCCGACGTAAAGCCGTATTCGGTAACTTTTTTATTCTTTTTCAGTAAACTGAGCCGAAACAAAGCAATTGAATTTACGAATAAAAATAATTCATTTCCCGTAGTGGCCTCGACTGACATGGTACAAGATGTCTGCAAACTAGGACTAACCATGGATGACGTTGTTCAACGACTCGAAGTCGTTGAAAAAGAACGAAACCAAGAATTTTCTACTGATGCTGTAGAAGAAGAATTACCTTTAAATTCAAAGGTAGATTCGGACAAATGAGAAAAGAAATTGTCAACAGACAATAAGTTGACTAGCTAAAGCTAATTTTTGACGAAGAACATTAATCAATGGACAACTTTTACTATTATTTACATTATCAAGAGCTTTCAACACACTCTCAGAATCAGAAAAAATAATGACATTAGTTATATTATATTCTATCACTCTTTTCACTGCGCACAATATAGCCATACATTCCGCGGTAAAGATGGAAACATGATCTAAAATTTTATAACTAAAATTAAGCAAATCATTCTCACACCAAACAGCGAAGCCTGTATAATATGTATCATTTTCAAACCTTTTTGAACCGTCAGTATAAATAAAAGTAGCAGAACTTACAAAAAGGCGCTTAAATTCCAAATTAGGAGAAACCGAGCTCCTAAATACCTTTCCAGACTTAAAATCTATGTTTGGTTTAAACAATGAATATACATATGAGCCATAAAACTTGAAGTTAACGTTTGAACAAATGATAGAATCTTTATAAAACCAAACATCATCGAAGCATCTAACAATTAACGATTTTTTATAATTATTTTCATACATGAAGTTTTCAGCTAGATCTCTAATAGATTCCAAATTATCTATAATAAGCCTATTTTTGTAAGACATACATTTCAAGACATATCTAAATCCTAAAAACTTAAATCTATAATCTAAGAAAGGCACTCTCGACTCTTTCAGAATTACATTAATAGGTGTACTTTTACGATATCCCATTATACTTCTCAACGCTTTATTTTGAATTCTTTCTAATTTGGAGAAAGTATCTTTAGAACATGGAGAAATTAAAAAACCTCCATACTCTATTCTGGACCGAATTAACGCCTTAAACAGAATCAGTAAAATTTTGGGGTCAGCTCCCCACCAAGTACTTCTCAAACTATTAATTATTCTTAAAGGAAGATTGCATTTAATTTCAACATTTCTAACATGAGTATTCCAATTAAGTCGACGATCTAACTACATTCCCAGAAATCTTGCATATTCAGATGGCTTAATTTGACAGTTATTAATTCTAAGTTTTACATTTTTGTCAGTACGTTTATTTGACTTATCGAAACAAACCAGAACGCTCTTTTCTGGTGCAATCTCTAAACCTCTATCTCTAAAAAACAAAACAATATCATTTACATCAGTCTCTAACTCGTTAATTTGGTTTTTGAGATCACCTTTTCTTGCATATATTACAATATCATCAGCGAACTGAAGTGTACAAACATTTTGAGCACTATTTTCTACATTTCTAGTATAAATTGCATATAATAAAGGGCTCAATACGCTACTCTGAGGTAAACCTTTATTTATCGTTTTTTCAACAACTTTTGTATTCGTAAGAAATGAAACATTTCGTTCAGAAACTAAATCTTTAATAAATAAAACAATTTTAACCGGTATGTTAAGATTTAATAGTTTATCAATAAGAACCTTAGGGACAACATTATTATATGCACCCTTTATATTTAAAAACAAAGCCGAAACTGTACTTTTTTGATAAAAGTTTTTTTGAATGTCTGAAGTTAAAATAGCTAAATTTTCAATACACGACTTTCCTTTACGAAAACCAAATTGCGTTTTCGCCAACAACCCATTAGATTCTAACAACCATGACAGTCTCTTATTTATCATCTTTTCCATTCCTTTAAGGACGCAAGAAGCGAGAGAAATAGGTCTCATTTTTTTTGAGTTTCCCTTAGGAATAAATATAACTAAATAATCTTTCCATTGTCTTGGAAAAGATTTACTATCAAAAAAGTCGTTATAAAGATCCAAAAGAATTCGTTTGAAAAATTCAGGCAAATTTTTCAAAATTTCATAATTAATTTTATCTAAACCTGGGGAAGATTTAACATTAACATTGTTCAAAGCAAACTCTAACTCCTCATATGAAAAGGGACTGTCTAAAAATGAGACATTTTCCTCCAAGTCACAATTATCTAGTGACTTCAAAAGTCGATTAATAACAGCCTTTGGTGAACACAAATTATCAATCGTTTGAATAATACTTTTTTCCTGGCTTTTGTTACCTATTGAAGATTGAGGCCTACTGTATGAATCGTTAAACATTTTAATTTTTCTGTAAACATCTGCAAGTCTAGAATGTGGGTTAAAAGTACAACAAAGGCTGTGAAACGATCCTTTCTTCTCCTCCTTCAAAACCTTCCTAGTTTGAGCTTCTATTCTTTTGACTTCAATAAATTGTTTTTCATTATATCTATATTTAATAGACTTATAAGCAGCTTTTCGCAACCGAACTGCTTTATCACATTTTTCGTTCCACCAGATACATTTATTTCTCCTAGGTTTTTTGTTTTTCAAAATACCATTAAACTGATCACTAATTATCCCTGAGTTTTAGTTTTTGTTCGGTAATGCATTTAAAATGCATTCGTTTAAAAAAGATAAAAAATATTCATATCTATCTGTAACATGTAAATTAATAAATTTCATACTATTAAAATAATCTTTTTCCTCTTCTAAATTATTTTTAAACTTATCCCAATCTAATTTGTCAATATTATATCTATAATCACTCTTTTTAAGGAACTCTGGGTTAATATTAAGCTCAATAACAATAGGAAAATGGTCACTACTCCATCTATCCTCTAAAACTCCCCAGTTGGCTTTCAAGACCAAATCTGGGGAGGTAAAAGTTAAATCTATACTAGAGTAAGAAAAACCATTATTTGACAACGATATGTGAGTCGGTAATCTATCATTCAACAATACGATATCATCAAAATCAATATATTATCATAAATGGTTCTTCCACTTGCACAAATCTCTGAGTCGCCCCAAAGTGAATGATGAGCGTTAAAATCACCGCACACAATGAAGTTCTTCACTCCCTTCCTTTTGATACAGTCAATAAGTCCATTCCACTCATATGGAGTGATATGATTGCCATTAGTTAGACTTCTATAACAAAGAACAATTAGCATGCCGCCCATATCAGTGCTAACTAAAATTGAGCCCACTTCCAATGCTTTTGCATTGAAAGCAAGGTCAACTTTTCCATAAACAATTTTTTTTCTCACAAAAAAGGCTAGGCCGCCTGCTTTATTATTTGTACGATCAAATCTCACAGTGTCAAACCCATAAAGATGAAAATTATCTTCAGGGTTCAACCAAGTTTTAATAGCTAATATCAAATCAAAATTGATTGATTCTCTGTGCAAATCTAATTTATTTTTAATGCTTCGGCAATTCCATTGTAAAATTTTAAAATGAAAGTCAACCATTTTAAATGAATAATTAAAAAGAAACAATTACCCATCTAAAAATTGCACAAAAAAATCTCACATTTTGTTCTTATTTCTATCTTTGCCTTTGTTTCCATAAACTTCTCCNGTTTTTCGTGCTTCTCCTGCGTCACCTTCTGCACCGTCTTCGTCGATGGCGGGGGCGGCGCCTGAATGCTCAGTTGCTGTTGCATAGTCGCCTGACTATACGAGTTATTTTGCTGTTTCAAATAGTTCTGTTTGTTGAACAAAGCTGGGAAATTTTCCCTGGTTCGTTTTGGAACTGCCCGAGGTCCAGAAACTAATGCTCTTGCTTCTGGGTACGAAAGATTATCGTACGCCATTTTTTCATTCACTAGCTGGTGCTGCTGGTAGACGGGACATTTCGCGTCGAAAGATTTGTGGCCACCTTTACAGTTGGCACACTGCGGAGTCTGCACTGTGCATTTGCCCTCGTGCTCTAACAATCCACACATCGGACACACTTTCTTGTTTCTGCATGTCTTGGCCTTGTGAGCAAACTTGAAGCAGCCATAACACTGCATCGGTTTTGACACATATGGTTCCACTTTTGTTTTCACCCAGTAAATCGTCACCTCAGTCGGTAAGTCCTGGCCAACGAACTCCACTTTCACAGCTGAGCTGGGAATCCATCTCGCCTCGTCTTCTGTTGCCTTTCTGTTTCTCCTCATCATTCTGGTCACCTTGGAAACTTCAGCCGACAACAAAATCACATCCTTTAATGCAGCATTAGCTTCCTGTCTATCCTTGAACATAATGACTCCTTTCAAACGACCATCACTCAGGACATCACAAACTGATTAAAATCTTCCAAAGATAACTTTACCAAGTTTGTAAATATCAAATTCTCTGCCGTTCTTTATCTTCCACCAAACCCAGATTCCATACGGTCCTTTAGCTCCTTCCGCATATCCTTTCTCGCTAAACATCTCCTCAGTCTCCTCTTTTTGCGGCGAGATGTTGGAAACACTCAACTCCATCGACAAATCACTTGAAAACTTTCTCTTTGCCCTTTGTTTAACCACAGGCTGTCCACTCTCATCTGTATCCATATAATCTTCATAATCCGCTCCTCCTCTTCCTCCTCCTCCTCCTGGATCGTCCTCTGTCGACAGCATCTTCACGGTGTGCGGAAAATCCTCCCGACAGACCGGGGGATTGGTTCCTTTGTTATGCCAAGTGAGGTTAGGTACAACACAAACGGCACAGAATCAAAAAACCGGTAAGAAAGCGAAATGACTCACTTCCTTACAGTTATCGCGACGCGACACGCCACGAAAAGTCAATGACTCGATCTATTTGTGAAAACTCGAACACTTTTTGTTTAGCTCCAACTCCCGTTCGATACCAGGCAATATTAACGACTCGCGATTTCTGCTCTCTAAAAGTTGTGGCGACATCTACCTCAGGAATCGGTACTACATGTTTGAATCGTGAGAACGAGACTTGTAGTATAATTGCCGTTGGGTAAGTTTCATCAATTTTATACATAGGTAAATCTAATTTATAGACAACTGAATGCGCGCGATTTGACTCATTAGCAAAATTCGTACTTTTGTATGCAAGTGAAGCGTTAGCATTTCAATATGTTGAATTTATTGACACGGTACAATTGAAATACTTCAAACGGCTGTTACATTTATCTCTCACAACACCAACTTATGCGCTGCTCAAAGAAACAGACGATTGCCAATAAAATTTTATATAATAAAAAATATGTATTTCTGTTCTTTTGGGCTACGCAGATAAAACAAATACTATTCGAAGCAAATGAAGAACATGTGTGGAATTTGCAAAACGCATGGGTGGCAAAAACAAAGAAAAACTGCCTTAGAAATATTAGCTAAGCTGATCAGGTCAAAGGATGATTACCGGATTCATTGTTCGTCTTATTCCAATATTTATAATGATATTTTATCACTAGAAATGATTTTAAGTATTTTAGAAGTAAAAAAAAAAGATTTTATTCGGATGCCGTATGTTCATATTGTGACTTGAATGTCTCAAACGATTTCATTCACACTATGTATAACTG